>CM073769.1:115403977-115475933 GCA_037158775.1 Hetaerina titia
AGAACGCTGCTTTAAATTTTTTTCCCTGCAGAGGACAGTGCTAGTGAACAAAATGCTTTCCGACATTTGACGATTGACTACTCTTATGATAACCTATTTTGAAACAACCATTCAGATCGTGCTTTAGACGAATTACTGTTTACTTTGACCATGGAACCGGGCATTTCTATTGACGGCAGAGGAAAGATTTGATATTGAATATTGTTTCTAAATATTTCACTCGCCTCAGAACGGACAACAAAAGGGTTTAATAATCAATAAATAAATGAAGGCTTCTCTGCGCCATATGGCGTCACTTGCCTCGAATCAATTTGCTCACTCCTCCCACACTCTTCCGCGTCTTCAATAAACCCACCCCTTCTCTCGTAGATAGTTCTTGTCCGCTGACGTGATTTGTTCCGCATGTGCTTCGGCCGTTCAATTTGCCATTGTTTTTCTCCTCGTCAGTGTGCCTTAACGCTGGGGTCTTTTTTTTCCTTTTTTAACTCCAGACTTTTTCGGCTCTCATCTCGCTCGTTCTCCCTCGCTCTCTCTCACTCCGTTCTGCGTCTCTTTATTCTACCTCCTGCCTCACCAACCGTCCCCACCCCTCACCTCATGTAGTACTTACTCTCCTGGTGAATTTTGGGGGAAAAAATGACTCCTGCGTGTTGTTTCGCGCCATTCATTCGCTCGCTGATCTGATTCCCTTGAGGCGCGACTCGGAAATTAAAATACCGGATCGAATGAAGCCATTATTTTCTTAATTAACGAAAAACTTTTTTAATTCCTGACATTTTTTTTATAAATTCATCATGGGATCATCCCAAATGCCTCGCCAGGGTTGGTGAGCGTTGTCGTTTCGTTGTTGTTAAGGCCATAAATAATCCCGATACGTAATAACGGTGTCTCTCTAAACAACCAGATATCCCTAACTGTGTAATGGGCAAATTTATTCGATTTAAATATTTGAAATTTGCGATTACATAAGTGAAATATTAATTTAATGAAAAACACTTACTGAAAAATGTTTTAATTTACCATTTAGCTCGGTTATGGTTATGTTACACGTTGGACGCACGTCAAAGGAAACATTTTGATATGAGGAATATTTTCTAGTTCCTCTATTCTGTTTCTTGCTCATTAAAAGTAATATGTAACTAACTGATTTTCCATCCAATTTGTGTTCATTCCGAAGACTTGAACGCCATCCCATCTGCATCACATTGATTTATGTGCTGTTTTGTGATGTAGGCTATGATTTAAATTCATGTTTCTTTTCAATATTTTTGCAACATGTACAAGGAGCTTAATGTCGATCAAGATGAATGTCAGGTATTCTAATAAAAATTACACCATATAGCTTTGAATCATCAAAATTTCGTTCTACGAATCAAAAAAGCATTTAAAAGTCTAGATAACTCCTGGAAATTTTTTAATGGGACCTCTTGTAGTTTATTTTATGGAATAACATGGAATCATAGAAATATTAATCTAACGGATAAAAAAAGAAACAGTATTATAAGCGGAGGACCTAGGACGGCTTGAAACATTGTACCCGTAGCCTAACGAAATCTGTAATTCTACTTGCATTTCCAATTAATCAATAATTAATTAAATCAGTAAGCCCAAGTTTCATTAACTTTGAATTTTAATGATTGATTTTAGAATCTGAACGCCGTAGGAAGAAGAATTTGTTTTGCAAATGCAGAAATAAAATTATGATAGTTATCCATTTCCTTGTATTCTATTATTTCATTTTGTGACCTTTAAGAAGTCAACAAAACATTTTTTAAAGATCAAGGCCGAATGTTTAAATGCCTCGTGTACAGCTAATATATCACAAAATATCAGGAGATGTACTTTACGCCGATGTCGACAGTTGCCCCCCAACTATCACTTCCTCTCCTTCCCACGCCTTTCTTATTCTACTTATGTGCTCAAGGCGATCTCCTTACTTCGCTCTTTAATAGTAAATGGTGGGTTGAAAAAAAGTTGAAATGGTGCAATAGAATTATTTTTGCTGTGCTTAGCAAGTGCCAACTTTCTGCTAAATTTTATTTCGTGTAATCGAATAGACTTCGATATCTCTGTAATTAGTGAACTCTTCGAGGAAAGACTTTAAACGTTTTCTTAAAATTTTGACGGAGGTATTCTATGGCACCATACGATTATTTCTGGTTGAGAAAGAGCTATTGACCAATGAAACTCCCTGCAGCTAATGTGAAGGGGGAAATTAGGCCTTATAGTCACCACCATGATCTACGAAACTACGGAAAGAAATAATTGTGCCCTCATTCTTCCCTCTAATCTCTGTCCTCGCAACTCAAATTTGAACAATTGGATCTCCCAAGAACGGACTGCTTCTCATGAATGTGCTTTGACTATTAGTCTGAATTCCATTCGGAAACATTTAAGTATCCCTGTGTAGCACTCTATAATCTTGGATCGGATATTGCTAGGACCTTAAAATCAACGAAACAGTCAAGTGTTTCGTTTTCGTAATGCGAAGAGTTTGAAATATCGTATTAGTGTTTAGAATATATATTGTACGTATTTCTTTCATCAATTTAAAATATAAATACTTTTTGAGTATCCATCCAATTTCTTCGGCAATGAAAAGTCTCCGGTAAGCCACATGTCATACGATAATGTTTGCCGGGATGTGTGATTTTTCATTCATTTCGGTCTGATGGTTGTTATAAACAATATAGTTTCTAATGTCCGAACAAGTAAAGATGAATCATAACTGCACCAATTTTGAAAGAATTTTCCTCCGAAATACGTTCGAACGATAAAAAATGATGTCATAAGATTTTATAAATTATTTCTACTATTAAATTCCATGGTGATTTTTTTCTCCTTATTCACTTCAGCAGAACTCTGTAGAATTATATGCATTCATCATAAATGTGAGACACTATCATTTAACCGAGAAAATATCTAACCATAAGGAATTTGATATAGAACCGTGTATATTAAGTGTAACCATTATTAAAGCTCATTGTAATTTGAAGATACTCGAATGGCTTCGGAATCATCTATTAATAAACAATACTCGTATTTAAAAACCTGGGTATTTACCAGAGCTCAAACAATAATTATTACTAATTACTTTTTGAAAAATGCTTATCGACCATTTTGTACGATGATTAATTTTTACATTTTAGTAATTAAATTAAAATTTTAATGCTTCATATAATATTAAATTGAAATACGTTTGATTAAATTAAGATTTCTATAATTTTCCTTGAATTGTTTATGGTGGGTTTTCCAAATAAAATAATAATTCTTTAGGGCAAATAAATTCACTAAAATACATTTGGCTAAATAAAACAATTCAATTTGACGATGAAATATATCAACAACGCTCAGTATTTCACCACTGGATTGCTTTGACAAGCATTTCAAAAAAGAAGGATGAAATCAGAAAAAAAACCTGTGCCTTTGAGTTATTTCTTTTTGGTTTAGATTTTCAAATAATAAAGGATACAGAGGCACTCAGGGTTATTACATCATTTCCATTGAATTCAACCACCGTTAGGCATCCTTCTCATCCTTCATTCTGAGACGAGGCGTTCAAACCTTTTGGATTATTCTCTTGCTTCAGGTAATAAGAACCATTGTCTTTACCTTAACTCCACTCCTCGTCACTTTGGGAAAGCTTTTTCATAATTGATATAGTATTAAAGAATTTCAATGACCCACCCAAGTTCCGAATTTTTTTTTAACTCTTTACTTGAACAAGAATGTTTTTTTTTAAGTTTAAAATTTTATGACCCAATGTTGAACAAGCTTTCAACGTTGAGTTAATAGAATTTTTACTTATTTGAGGGTAGGCTGAAAACTAATACACACATGTTTGCAGACCAAAAATTAAATAGCAAGATCGGGCAAAAAGTACATTGAAGTACAATTATTAAGTGTCAAAATCATTTGTTTATTTTTCAGCATAGTCACCGTTAAGGCTAACACATTTCTCCCGACATGTAACAATGTTTGTCATTCCATCACTGAAAAACTCTTCCGAATTATTTCTAATCCAGGACTTAACAGGTGCCTTCACCTCATCATTTGAGGAGTTATGATTACCATTGAGGTGTCTCTCGAGTTGGGAAAAAATAAAAAAACGCAAGGCGCAATATCGGGGGAATAAGGAGGGTGTGGAATTGGCCGGCTCTACTTTTTGTCCTCCTATATTAGTGATTAGCTTAATCTTTTCCTTTTTGGAAAATTTCCTAATCTTTGTTTTAAATATTTGTCCTCATTCCGTATCTACCACACTGGTTTTTAAATTCACTCAGCAATTCTTACAACCCCTTGGCTGACTGACAAACTAGAGCTGGATCATCAGCAAACCTAACTGATTTTACGAATTGCTCTCCAACTTTCATTCCTACCTCTAGTTCTTCCCATGGTTCTTTAATCATTTCCTCCACATGCATGTTTAACAGTACCGATGATAATAGACAACCCTGCCTTAAACCTCTTTTTAATATTACCAATCCGGAATCTCTATTACACTTTCTGACGTGAGCAGTCTGAGACATATACATGTAGCGGATTAGCCTCGTGTCCCTCCAATCTATTCCTATTTTTTGCAAATATAATCAAGGGTTTTTTCCAATTCACTCCATCAAACGCCTTTTCGAAATCTACGAAACAAGAAAATACGTCCTGGTTGTACTTTATATTCATCCCGATTATTGATCTCATTACTGCAGTGGCATTGCGCGTACCTTTCCCCTTCCTAAATCCAAACTGATCATCCCCTAAGTATTCATCCGCTTGTTGATGATCCTGAGAACAACTTCAGCTGCGCGGGAAATTAAACTTATTGTTCTGTAATCCTCACATGATGTAGCCTTTACCTTTTTCGAAATAGGAACTAACACTAATCTCACAAAGTCTTCCGGCAAGATCCCTTCCTCGTAGATACTACGAATCAGTCCATATAGACTCCACCTCCCGTTTAGCTTTACTACTCGTAGCGGCTTCCGATATGCTTTTTTTCGATATATTTGCATTTCCTCGATTGACTCAACTCTTTTCCCCGATTCATGATTTTCTCTACGGCCTACTGATACTTCTTCCTTGTCAATCCAGTTAATGGCGTTACATATTAAATAAATATTAAGTAACTATTTCTGTATTTATTGATTAATTTAATAAACAGTACGAATAACCTATAAAATCAGAGTTTATAAAATTTTACTTAACAAATTATTTTATATTACTAGTTATATGTATTCACGCACATACAAACATCATATAGATATTTTAAATAGTGATAAATTGCGTTACCGTTTATGCGAAATCATGTGTTCTTCAGAAGATATTAATTTTCATTAGATTTTTTCGATGATATAGGTGTGTGTGCGTTCACCACTCTTATATTTTGGCATAAAATACTATTATGAGTATATATATATATATATATATATATATATATATATATATATATATATTATAGATATATTTAACATTGCTTAATATTGATACGTTTTTTATTCGTTTAGATAACTTAAGAGTACAGTCAAGAAACCTATTACAGACGCATAGGAAATAAAAGTTAAATATGCTCTTGCCCCCAAGAACGCAATCCGCCTCCTTTGATTGCTGTCAGTGCTTTTTTTACTAATTTCGTTTCCGCTTATCGTTGGTATACAGCTAATATTTTTCTAATGACCTTCCCCGTAGCCCTGTATCTTGCGTCGCCATATTTTCTTATCCTACCTTATTATTAAAAGGATGAATTCCGGATCTAACCACTTCCGCCGAAGAAAAATGAAATTTACCTTCCCACCATCCTCCTCTTCAATGACTCCGCACTGTATTTATTCATGTATATTGATGACGGCCCTACACGTGATGCACGGCGTTCTCCGAAATATTTCCCAATCCACTCCGGAAAAGGTCTCTTTATGCCGAAGGACCCATTTTATGGCACCACTCGACCCTATTAACGTTTAACGAGCCCCTGCCTTTTTTTTATCTTTCCCGGTGAGAGTGACGGGTGGGGAAGCAGGTAGGAGAAAACCATTCGTATCTCAGGTGGGTTTGCGACGACCCCCTCACGCGCGGAATTTTCGGCTGCCTCTTCAAAAAGCCTCAATGATTTTTTATCTGTTGGATTTCCATTCATCCTCAGTCAACGGACGCATCCGAGTGGTGCATATTCTTGCCCTCCCCCCTCCTTCATCTTCATTCTCAACTCGCACCCGCACCCCAGCCGCACTCGTAAGTCGTAAGCCGACGAGTGTCGAGTAGAGTTTCCTCTTTAATTTCATATGTAGGGTGTAAGTGCGCCGTAAAATTTTGATGCCTGGAATTTGATGGAGTGTTTAAGTGACATAGCCGGCAGGCTGTAGTGTCAACATCCCGACGGAATATGGTGGAGTGATTATTTTCAATGTAAACGTACAGGTTTTCGAGGGATTCCCGAGTTTGTCTTTCGAATTTATCCAACCAACCGACTCCCATCATTTGCTCGCCCACTCGCTCCCCTGCCCACTCCCCGCCTCCCTCAAACGCCATACCCCAAGTCCTCACTATGGACCGAGCGCGTGTTGTTGTGCAAATGCGTTGATACCTTCCGAAGGTGGGGGACAAGTTACGTGGTGGGCTAATGATTTTGCCATAATTGTGTCGTGCCTATACAGACGTCTTGGGGGACAGAAGAGAAGAGGGCCTCCCTCAAAGGATGCATTAGATTTCTCTAAATTCGAAATGCGAGCGGTGAATCAACGGGAATGCATTTATTTAATATTTTTTCATTAATATCGGAGGCGTTGACAATGATGCGATCATCACATGTTTTTGCATTTTTGTCGTATCTCATCAGGATTTAACCAATTATGCTTTTTAGGGAAAATTTACAAGAAAGTAATGGCTAGATCAAATTAAAGTCTCCACTGCTACTATACTCTCTCAATAAAAGGTGAAAACTAACAACTGCAGTTATTCGATGCTTTAATTCACCATCAATGTATCCAACTGTGAACGAGATTCAGAAAAATAAGTTAAATATAAGTGATATAGTTTTAATTTATTTAATATGTCTATTAAATTAAGAACACAATGTATAAATCCACCGTTCTTTATTCTCGTACAACTAGTTTCAACGCTTAGGCGTCATCATAAGGTACCTGATGATGATGCCTAAGCCTTGTACGAGAATAAAGAACAGTGGATTTATACAGTGTGTTCTTAATTTAATGAACATGAACTTCCGCAAAGTTGAGCCTGAAACAATAGAAAGCTTAATGTGTCTATGTTAATAGGTTTAAAGAAATTATCTACCTCTCTGTTAGCAAAAAATTCAATATCTCGACTACGTAAGAACGAGTTTTTCTTTTCGAATTAAATCTAGATTTTATTAGAAAGTAAAGGCGGGTTGTGGGATGTACTATAAACACAGTAATCAACCTGAAGGTCGGTTTAGTAGGTGATGGTAGAGCTCACCCATGTACCAAGCCCTATACGGCGTGTGAATATTCACACATCAGGGTAGGGGGGCCAGTTCCTTTCCCTGTGCCGGTTATGGTTTCCCAGGAAGATCTGGTACCCGAAAAATCAACTAGCTTGGGTGGAGCTGTAGGTGCCCAAAGTGCCTTGCCCGGGAATCGAACCCGGGACCCTCCGGTCAGCAGTCCAACGCTCTACCCGCTAGACCACCGCGACCCGCGTGGGATGTACATGTATGTATAATTATTCCGTCAGTGTATATTTCTTATTTAATCAGTCTCCGGCTACAATAACGCCATTTGTATTGATAATATTTTTCACATCGACAAAATATTCTGATAAGGAATATCCCGCATCCGTAGAAGCATCATAAAATGGAAGCTAACTCAAATCTCACTAAAATACAGAATAAATCCTTACTAACTTTAGCATGCTCAATTCCATTCAGAGTTCACAAGTTATTTCACCAACTAATTTCCAAAAGAGTGATGAAAAGTATAAGAAGTTAAATTTACACCACGTAAGAATTTGAAAAATATTTCTCTGGAATATTTTCTTGTTCAGTGATCAAAAACCATGCTTTGACCATTTATAGTTTTAGAATATTGAGAAAGTAGACCACTTTCATTATACATCTAGTGAGAGTTTTTTTGAATATGCCTTCTTGCTCTTTCGATGTAAAAACTTGAATTTTATTTATTTTTTACGAACTAAGGATTTCATCCCTTGATTAAGACTAAATTTGCTGATGAACTTTTTGCAAGTCGAGAGAAACCTACGCGAACACTTGTCACTAGAAAGCCACGAACCAACGCGTGGTGTTCACCACATTGCATCCCACTCAAGTGCAAAATCAGCGCCCGAGAAACCATCTAGAAACGTCTGTTTCGCAAAATTTTTTCCGACCTTCGTCAAAGTCCGCTCAGTATCGGGAGAAAAACTGGAGAGGAGTTTTCGCGTACTCATACTTGCGCCAGCACACATGCCAAAGTTCAAGTGGACGGAGGTTGGAGTGAGGAGGCTCTGTTGAAAATGGGGAGAGGATGTGGAAAGAGAGTGAAGGCTGCATATATTTTTTGGTCTCGTCTCCGAATAAAGGGTATGAGAGGAAGAGAGCGAGAGAGAGAGAGAGAAAGAGGAGATTCGTGATGAGACGCTGGGACTGGGCGGGCAAAGGAGGGTCGGTCGTCCCTCAGAGAAAAGGCCCTCGGAGGAGTAGGAGGTGAGGAAGGGGGCCAGGCGAGAAGAAGAGGCGGGCAAAAACACACTCGGCTCGTTAAGCCCGAGTCGCGGAAGGGCGTGTCTGTGGGAAGGTGGAGGTGGTGGAAGGCGGGGACGATGAGTGTCGGAGACGGATGGGTGCCCGCACGGGTTAGGGTCACCGGGGCCTCGTCGGGGCCAAGGGATTTGCTTCGCTCTCCCCGATCCCCCTAACTCCCTACCACCCCGCGAGGGGACGGGCCACGGGATTGCCTCTTTTGTCGTCGCTGGAGAGCGAGGAGCAGGAGAGATGGCGGAGAGTGTCCGTGGGACCGATGGGAAGATGGAGGAGGTGGAGCGCTATGAGGAGAGAGTGGGGGGATAAGGGGAGGGGGGGAGAGAGAGAGAGAGAGAGGTGAGGTGAGGTGGGCGTCGGGTGTTGAGTTGCTTGCGTCGGAACATGAGAGAGAGTATTTCATCCGACGAGGAAACCACCGCCGTTCGATTCATGGAAGGCGTTCGTTGGCGGGAAGTGGTGCGTTTTTGTGGAAGGAGAAGACCTTGATGGGGGTCGGGGGGAAAATGGAATGTTTGAGGAAGTTTATTAGGATGTGAAAATAACTTTGTGGAATGAATTTTCCGGGGAATGAAATGCAAACACCGTAAATCATGGCTATATAAATGTTAGGATGTATAAACAAACAATTACTACCCATTTTTATGAAATTAAATAAAAACCCCAGTTCATCGAATTAATATTTAACGAAAAAAATGAGTGTACTATAGTCACTCGCTATAATTACTTAGATCACAATATTACTAGTTTAATCACATTTTGGGAATTTTAATGCGAATGACTTTGAAAGTTTATAACACAAAAAATTAATTTGGCCGATCTATATTTTTATCACAATATTGTCTTACTCCTCATTGTACCCTGTTAATTTATTCAGCTATTGTATATTTTCGTATGTTTTTTGCTATGGCTGAAATAAAAAATAAGTTGATGATTCACCAAAGGCATACATTTTAATATGTTTCCTTTCGTTCTCAGAGTTGTGAACTTCGATGATAGCATGGATAAGGCTATGATTTAGATTTTTTTAAATCTTCCTCTCGACGAAAGTTTATAACAATTCGTATCATTAGTTTGGGTAATACAAATAACTAGTTATCAACAGATTCTCTTAATTTAGTGGAGTTGCAGATCCTAATAGCTAGCATGAACTACTAAAGAATTCTAAAGTTTCATAACAAGGCCAAAGCATTTTATTTATCGCAGAGGAATTCTTATTCGTTTGGTAAAATTATTTACGGTCAAGCTCTGTGAATGAATACGTTCCATGATTTTCTCACATTTTCGTCGATTTTCATTAATCCTGAAACCATGTCTACCCATGTAGTTTTTTCAACACGTATTCATTTACAGACTCTCCGAGGAGTATTATAATTATATTTACTAGTATATTCTTTGAAGCATCCGTAATATTTTTGTGGGATCTGGGATAAATCTTTTACAAGTATCCTTCATAATCAGCCATAATTTACTGGCTGTGTTGAATACTAAAAAACTAGCCTTTTAAGGGCCCGTGCTCGGATTTCATGAAAACTGTTATTAAAGTAAATAATGATTTTTAAAGTATATTATAAACACTGCCAATAAGATTTATTTTAATATGAAATAAAGACGAATTATTTAGATATTCTGCAGAAAATACTGCATGTGTTATACATGGTAAAATTTTGATATATCTAACCAAACGTTAAAGCTTAAATTTATGCTAATAATGTTGATGGTTGGTAAAATTAACAGATATTAATTTGGAAAATTTATGCGAAGGTATTTGCCTTAAGGTTTTCGGACATGAATAAAAAAAGATATAATGGTAGCCGACATATGGTTTGAAGAAAAAATGCTTCAGTAGAGGGACTGTAGTAGTAGTACTGGTGAGGAGTGCTGAGGACTGCAAAAGAATAAAACAACAGCTAAAGATAGGTGTGTGTGTAAACTTCTAGAAATATATACATATATATATTTATATATATAAATATAAATAAATAAATATATATATATTATCTTCGGTAAGGTACACCATAACGGCTCAACGGCACGGCACAAACGGCACAACGTAAAAACTTTGATTAAAACATTTAAATACAGAAACAGAGAAAGGACACTCATATATGTAGCTTTGACATTTCGACGGCATCATGCGATCAGGCTTACAGGTATATTACCTGTATTACCATGTATGTGTTCCGTCATCATCAGACATGTATACGTGTATATATTATGTATAGTGTATAAATATGTATATATATATATATATATATATATATACATATACATACGCCTATATGTACATGCATGAAAAGGGAGATATTTCCAACTCCGATTCCAAAAACCCACGGGCAAATTCTATTCTTTTTGTATGTTGTCCAGTGAGCATATGCTTCAGGAAATTATGAGTTCTTGGAAGAAAGGATGTAGAGATAAAGATTACTGAGGAAGTGGGTAAAAGAATTTTACGCAGATTGGAGCATTTTCCTGGAGGAGGGCGTTGGGAGGTGTATCTCTCGGAATGCAGTACGGAGGTCGAGGAAATATACATCCGCTGGCAAAGGCGCCGGACGAGGCGAAGTGCAAGGTTCTTTTAGAGCACTCGGAACTTTATAAGCATCCGCTCTTATGAGAAGGAATACATATCACTGTCCCTGCCTTGCTTTTACTGCGCCGCCCCCCTAAGTATGCGAATGGAATTGCGACGTCGAAAGGATGGAGCAGATGTTAAGGTCTCAATTTCTCTCAAAGGGAAAAGGGTTTATTTTCCCTTCCGTGCCCGTGGGCATTCACGAGGTGCATGGCACCGATTTCTCCTAGAGAACCCAACTATTCATGCCGTCGCGTCGTGCTAACGTCGCCACACAATCATGCCTTACCTTAAAGTCTGCACTTTTCTTTCGCTCAAGCAACTTTCATTAGAACAGAGTATGAGCAGTATTGAGTGAAAAGAATACTCTATTTTAAACGTACAATGAAGCTTATGTGTTATCTCAGACCTTGTATCGCATTTTCGGAAAAGAAATGGCGATACCCAACAAGAGCCAAGATGGAACCCGGAACCATTTTATAATTAAGAATATCCCTTTAACTGTACGCTCATTTTTTTATTATAGAATACAACGCATTAGCGCCAACAATTGGCCATATTCGCGAGCATATCCAGGAAAATGATACGTGGTATATTAGGATAAAAAAACAAGCGGAAAATACGCAGTTATTTCCTCATTATAAAATGATCTTCCACAACGACACGCCGAACGCGGTCAATTTAATTAAAATGCATTTGCTGGTGAGTAGAATGCTTCTTGAGTTGCGTCGGTAATAGAATAATATAATAAAGAACAGTACAAGTGTGTTGAACATTTTACAAACACTCTAGCTCATTTTGTCGAGGAATAAATAGAATCATGCAGGATGTTTTTCATTTTAATACCCTGGATAGTACTCTGAGATTCAGAAAAGAAATGAAATATTGTGTCCCGACTGTGAAAATATGAAACAAATGGGAGGTACGCTCGAGGGATGAAATTATTCAAGGTTAATTTTAGCCCCCGAGTAAATTCCTGCCGTTGATGTATTTCTCAATCGTTCTTCTAAAAATATGGTTCACATCCACCCATGATTCCTACGTATTTCGCAGGTATTCCACAAGAATTCATGCCGCTTGGAACTCAGTGTAATATCTCTTAAAAAAAATAAGCACGGCGCCGAGACCAATTAGTTGGAATGCCTTGAGAGCACCGTGGGCACTCGCATTTTGATAAATTATGACTGCTGTCACGTGGTATTTAAAATCTGCCGGCGGCACTAAAGGTAAATTCATTCCTTTCCTCCGCGAAGAAAATTGGATTTCACGCTATGAAAGGGTTTTATTATATTTCTAAAGGTGAAATTCGGTTGCCAGGGAAAATATTTAACTTTTGCAACTTCTCTCCCCCCCCCCCAACCCAGGAGGAGAGAAATAAAAGGGACCGGATGGGTAAAAACCCGGATTACTTCTCAGGAATTTTAATTTCCTTCAACATGTCAGGTATCATCTCACGACCCAGCGCAACCCTGGGAGATGTCTCACACTTTCCATCCGTGCGGCATTTGCCTACCTCTGGATGGCTTTTATGCCTACCTCCAACCCCTTTCCTCGCTCAAACTAGCTCCTGCCTCCGAGAAAGCAAGGAGTGACTATTAATAATTTAATTTCATCATCCGCGTTATTCTTTTTTTTCCCCAAACTTTAAAAATCCTTACCATTTATCGGATCCCCACTGACACTCCCTCACCCTTACCCCCCCCCCGCCATCCCCGTCTCCTCGCTGTAATTCCAGAGTCCCCGCACACCCTGTACCAATCACGCCCTTCCTCTCCCCACATCAAATCCCCTGCTTCATTTTTCTCTCCCCTCGCCCACGACCGTTCGTCCGGAAAAATCCCGAGGAGGAACGAGGAAAGAAAGAAGAAAACTTAATGGGTGGAGGCTAAGAAGTGGTACAATAAGAGGACCATTTCCGATTGGCAAGGGAATTAAGCCGATTGCTCACACCGCTGGGATGGTGGTGAGTGGGAGTCGACTGAGGGGGGTGAGGTTGGACCCCTGAGAAGGGATGGGTAGAAACCTTTCTCGGGGAGTAAATGTGGGCGGACTAAAAAGGGTTATGGGTGGGAGTCGTCGGGGACGCAGGGAATGGGGGAGGATATGATTTGGGGTGGGCGAAGTGGTGATGGTGGAAGTGGAACAGCGAAAGGGAAGTGGGTTGGGAGTGGGGGGAATTGTGTGCGAGGAGGGCGAAGGGAGAATGATGGAACGGTAGGACCAGAAAGGTAGCTTTTTCTTCGATTTATTACTTGTTTATTGTCAGTCTTTCGGGGAGAGAGTGCGACAGAGGTAGAAATGTGGAAGGAAAATGATTGGAATTCGTCGCTTCCTCCCACGAACCCCTCACGCGGGCGGCCGGCGGCGCCCTCCTTAACGTCTCCTCCACTACCTTCTCCTTTTCAACCGTCTCTTCCTCCCTCCTCCCATCCTCCTGGCTCCCCACCCCGCCCCTTTTTATTACATTCCATCGGATCGTGATCTCCCGAGAGTCGTTCGGAAAATAAAATGGGAAGCCTTGACGGCTTAATGGAAAAGTTGCCATAGGAAACTGATTCTGCGTTTTCTGGCCGCACGAGGAAACAATGGCGTAACTAGAGTAGATGATTGGGACCTGCGGGAAAAAAAGAGGGTGGGAAATTTAGCGAATTTTGGATGGAAAAACAATACAGGTCTATTGGATGAATATGCGAATATACTGATTGTGTAACCAAAAATATTTTTGAACTTGCAATTTTCCATGATAATAAATTCAAAATAGGCCCCGCCCCAAGCAGGCGAAATCTATTTTGAAGTGTAAAAAAAATTTAAAGTACTTTTTTGTACAAAAAATTTCTCTTAAAGCTTTGTACATGTACAAACACAAAAGAGGAATTTGATGTTTTGATGGAACATAAATCTGAAAATGAAAATGTTTAACAGGGACTTAGTGCGTGATTGCATGTATAAATTCACCCAATTGAATGATTGGAAATGAAAATCTTGGATGTTTATTTTGAATAATAAAATAAATTTCATCATATTTTTCTCCAAACTTATCTTTTTTAGCCATTCACATTAGATAAAACCATATTAACCTATTTTTGGCATAAAAATACTAGTATCGAGCTTAGACCAAGATTAAAATATTATCAGTTTAATCAAAAATTATTTTAATGCGAGTGAACCTTTATAACGCGATAAAATTAAATAGACTAGATATTTACAATCAACATTTTTATCTCAAAATTATTTTATTCATAATTGTGCTAAATTTATCGGAAAAACGAAAGGAAGCTTTGACGGCACCCAGGAATTATAACTACTGTACATCAAAATATACTCACGATAGTATAGATTATTTTTTTACCCAACCAAAGCTTGTTAGTCTAATAAATCATTCTTGGAAGTAATGATTATAAATTATGTCTTTTTCACCAGGACATCATCTCTAGAAAACGTTAATGGGTACATGCGTTTCTTTTTTAGGACATACCCGAACGCTCCGTTTTGTCCCCAATCGTGCCACTGAATCATTCGTCCGGGCTCTTCAGGCCTCCTTGCGCCATAATTATCAACGCTTAAAAGACTGACCCACATACCCCTAACTACCAACGCGCATTCAATTTCCCGCACAACCAGCGCGTGTGACACACAGGTAAACACCGGGCCGTAATTACGAGGCCAAGTGTGGAGGAGGAAACAACATTGGCTCCGTGAAATCTCAGTGGAGTGGCGAAAGAAGGGAGAAAAATCGAGAGAGCAGGGTGGGGATCGTTTAAAAACCCTTGGGTTGCCGACGATGTTGAGTGGTGGTTGGTTTAGGGGTTAGGGATTGGGGTGAGAGGGAGAATAGAAGGGGGCTTGTGTGTCGTTGAATCGAAGATAACGCGGGCCGTGGATGATGCTCGAAGCATATCCTCCCCGAAAAATTTCTCCACAACACCCCATACTCTCCACTCTCCTCCTCTCGCTGACGGACCGACGACAGGATGGTGGGGGAGAGAATGGGGTGGTCGGTCATTCGGGGGATGGAGGGGTACTCCGGCGATGGGAAGAGGGTATCATGCCTTCGGCGCGGTGGATTGTGGGTGTCCTCCTCACTCCCGCTGCTGCTTCTCCTCCACAAATCCACCGCTCCAAAACGAGGATCTCACGGAAGGTGGAGGGGATATGATAATGAAGCGAGGGGGTGAGGAAGAGAGCGTTGGGTCGTGTCAGTAGGGGTGGGGGTGACACATCGACCAGAACCGGCCGCTGGTGGAGGTCTAGTGGTGGAGGGAGGGAGGTAGTACGTCTGACGTGGAGGATGGGGGAACCGAGAGCGTGGGCGGGATTTAATTGGCGCGGATTTATCACGGTGGGATAGTGAGCCGGGGATTTGGGAGGGTGATGAGGGGATGGAGGGGAGGGATCAGAAGGAGGAAGTGTTGGGGTTAGTGGAGGGGGTCGGAGAAGGAAGGTCACCCAATGTGGAAGCAGGTCACCCAATGCACCTCGACGACGGAGTTGCGTCAGTCTGGGGGGGGAGGGGGCGGGAGACTGGGAGAGGGGCACGTCCGACGAGTCCCGAGTTTTGAATGCGATTATCCGTATCCGCCTAACCCTCTCATTCCTGCCCAACCTCGCTCCCCCTCCTTCCTGATTTATACCGTAGGTGTGTGGGTCGGTAGAAGGGCAGAGGAATAAGTCAGGGCAGTTAATTTAAGTTTTCGTGGGACCCGGGACTTTTTGAATGTGCTTTTTTATTCTTTTCCCCTCTCCGACGACAAATGTGGAGAATCTCACGATTTTCCCGGCAGCAATAGTGGTTTTTTTAAGAAGTCGGGAGATGTGACGTCCAGGTCGAGAGGAAGACGGTTCCTCCTGCCTTCTCTCCTTCGCATTAGTTTTTCAATGAACACGACGAATGAATGTGAGCCTTAACTTTCTTTCCCAAGTTTTGTTGACGGCTAATATATTTACACGGTAGAAAAGTTAAAAGGGTGAAAAAAATTGAAAATAAATTGAATGAGCTGTGGAATCATGAATATATTTTTGCTGTATTCAATATGGTAGTACTCCATTATATTGTTCACTTCTTAGGTTGAATATAGCTACACGTAATAAAATTTTTTGTACTATTTTGAGCAATGTATGATGACTAAAACAGGTCGAGAGTTTATTCAACGAAGGAATAGATGCATATTCATAAGTTGCTAAGTTCTGCTCCATACGATTGGGTCTTATCTTTTATTGGATGTTCATGTATTTTTAAAGTTGAAATTGTAACCATGGGTTGTAGTTTAAGTTGAGGAAATTGATGGGAATTTAAGAGAGATCAATACCTAAAAATATAGCTAACAGTAAACGAAAATTAACTTATAAAAATTTATAACCTATGAAATGTAAAAAGTCAAGCTTCCCACTTACTATTTTTCCATTAAGAATAAAGGAATGAAATTTCATTGTATAACATTTGGGTCTCCATGATAGAGTTTAAGACTAATAGGTTTTTTATTTCGGAAATATTCGTCTTGAGTAAATAACAAATGCTTTTGAGTCCTCCTTCAAAAAAGTCGTACATAAAGGAAAGAAGATATTTTTCACTTATTTTAAAGAAGAAGAAACCTAAACACATGAAATCACATCTCACAGAAAGCATCCGTAGGCTACTAAACACGTGAAAAATTAGGATTATTGCAATTTTTCGATGTAATGACTTTAATGATATCTTTTAGCAAAGCACTGACTTTTTTGATAGCATCCCTAATGTGATGAATAACCTTAATATTTAATTAGGAATTATGAATCGATTACATGATATAATACCAAGTATAAATTTGCATTTTACATAAAAGAATTTCATTAGAGTTTTTGCTATGAAAATGAAACTCTCCATAATAATAGTACGAGTAGTGATATTTGTAACTTCCAGCTCCCCAAGTTCGAGAAATACTTACCAATACACGATATAATTAATGGCAGTTATTCCAAAGAGTCGTAATTCTTTGAGAGTTTGTGAAATACGGCCACCATTGAGCCTATTTATATTACTCATAACTTTAATTCCTCACATTTATGTGAAAATTAGTTTTCCTTTTGACATGAGCCATATAAATCTTCGCGTTCAGCAGAAAAATCTAGTCCTCGAAGTGCGTCGGGAGCGCCGAGCCCGGACGGGCCCTTGGGATTGGTCCGCGGCGACGCCTTACATAACGCCCTCGGATGGCAAGAGAATCGAAAGCTCAAGCTTTGGAAAATCGAAACCGGACCTATTTTTCTCCGCTTGGCTTACTTTTTTTCTTTTCCGTATTGCTGCGCATCGGCTGCCACTGGCGCATCGGCTGCGGTGACCGGCGCCGGGTTGGCAAGGCAGGGATCAAGTTGGAACAGAAAAGGGATCCGCGCTCCCGATGGCATCATTCCTCTTTCATTGATCTACGCCCGTCGACGATATTTTAGAAATTCAGGGAAAATCATCCCTCACGCATAGGTACGTGTATTTACCTTGAGGAATGGAAGATTGGACGTGCGCGTATTTATAAAATTACGTAATCGACTGTTTTTAAAGTTTTCAACTTTAACGGTGCACTATTATTCTTTTTCCAATTTTGAACAGGTATTAATCTTTACTACTGTTAATAATTCAGGGAGAATATACAAAATCCTTCTTTAATTATTTAAGTTATATATTTCGCTTCGATTTCTCATGAAACCAGATTTATGACTTTTGAGATGAACTTCTGAACCACTCGCCTTTCTTATTGTATTTAATACATTTTTGCCAAAATAAAAACATGTAGTGAAATATTCATAGATAGTAGAGAGGATGATCAATGAAATGGTGGTAGGCAAATATTTAAACTGAAAAATACCAGAAGAAGAACCTAAGCTGAAATATGTAAAGATTAGCAAAAAAAGGCACTAATAATGTGAGATGAATTGAGAGCTGAACATACTTATTAAAATGTAGAGAAAGACATTTATTAATAAATCATACCTATTTGCTGTTACTACATTAATTTTAAAATATTTTTGCGATGCTTCATCTTGTAGTAATCAAGTTGTGTTTGAGATGTTCGGTCTACTCGAGCCCTATCCGACCGTAAAATTCAAAGAGGTAAATTATTTGCGGACAATAAGCACAACATGCATAACAGAGTGGAAAATGAACCTGGAATGTTTTATTTTGCCAGTGGCCGCGTCATCCAAAGGACATATTTGATGGGTTCCATATTCAAACGCATTTTGATGGGGTCGCAATGTTTAATTTGCACCTTACGCATGTGCATTGTGTTAACTATGGCGGTTCAAGCTCCGGAGAACCGACAGGGCAAATTGCATCAAAGTGAAATAACAATCAACACATGGAACAGCGGTAGAAACTGGAAGGTAAAAATAGAGTCGACGGTCACGCAGCATATGGACAATGGGCAGTAATTAAGAAGGAACTGGGGAGAACATGTTATATCTTTTCATCTAACTAATGAACCACACACTTAAAAATTTGTTTTTGCCAAACCTACGGAAATACGAAAGGAAGGAAGTTTTATGAGGAAATGAGGAAAGGTAAAATCAGAATGGAAGAGTAACTTCGCGTTACTCTTGCGGATCAGCAGTTCATCAGTCAATTCCCGATTTCGAAGCAATTCGAAGCCCGAGTCCATTTTTTCCCCACTCTGGTGTCACGTCTACTAGACTTTAAAAGCAAACAGCGTATAAGGAAGAGAGCAGCTAGTAAAAGAAGAGAGAGAAAGAGGAGGAGGAAAGTCGGCATTTAAAAGCAGTGGTCTCCAAACTGCTGCCACACGTATTCAGGAGGTGAGAGGTATGGAAGAAAGTTCTTAGAGGAGAAAATACGCTCGCCGAACGTCCCGTGCAGAGGAATTTTGGGGAAAGGCCTAGTTGATAGAGAGAGAGATAGAAAGAGAGATAGAAAGAGAGAAAGAAAAAGAAATTGAAGGTCGAAAATGGTCGACCCTGGATTTAAGTCGGCATAGAAATCAGTTAAATTTAATTTAATCGTGTCTGCTTATCACCTTAAATTTGAAATTGATTGAAGTTTTCGTGCATCTCAATTTTTTTCAGGGCGCTTGTCATATGTCAGATACTTCTCCAACATCGTTTCCTATGTAATCATATAATCATGTTTTTAAGGTTAAACACATTGGATTAAAAACCGAAAAATTTGTAAGTGGACAAGAGGAGTAAAACAGAAGACCTTAAAATACTCGTATGCGACTACTAAAGGACGTACGTGAATCAGACTGGGAACAAACGATAATTTTCTTCTAGAACTGTTTGAGGTAGGTTACTTGAGGTATGTAATTGAAATGGTGGTATTCATAACGCATTGTTAGATTGACTTAATAATTATTTTATAACCCGGCTCAACGTTCGCTTTCGGATTCCCAGCGTCCCGTAGACAGTCTATCCCACCTCCTCCCTCGAGAGCCATTTCCGTATTCTACATCTCTTCCAAATTGTGATCAACGAGCGGCCACTTGTGCTTGATGGCGTGTATGTTTGCCCTTCCTTAGAACATTCCCCTTGCCGTCGTCTCCCTTCCTTCCCCTCACCTCTCAAACCCAGTCAGCCCACCTCCGCACGCCCTGAGGGAACATACCCCACCCTCATAAAATATGCGAAAGACCCAGCAGCTCCTACCCGGCCATCACGGGGCGACTGCACTTGCGGGACCGCCGCCGCGTCGAGCTGCGGTACGGGCCGACACAGCCACGCACCCATCCACGTCCACTACCCGTCTTCGACTCACCCCTAAATCTTTCTCTCCTTCTCACCATCCTCCGCCCACATTTTACTTTCTACGGGACGCCCTCCGCATCTCTGTCTCTTCACCTCCCTCTCTCCATCTCTCCACCTTTCTTCCCTTCGCAAGTCCATCACCTCCCGGAAACTCTGCCACCATTCGCTAA
Organism: Hetaerina titia; assembly: GCA_037158775.1. Classification (NCBI taxonomy): domain Eukaryota; kingdom Metazoa; phylum Arthropoda; class Insecta; order Odonata; family Calopterygidae; genus Hetaerina; species Hetaerina titia. The sequence goes on from CM073769.1 coordinate 115,424,172, forward strand.
GGGAGGAGACGCTGTTGATCAGGAGATGGAGGACAATGGCTCCAATGCCTCGCATCACCTCACGCCGCAGGAAGGAATGGAAGAACGAGAAAAATCGATGCTGAATTTCTCTTCCTCCCTCCCCCTCCCTCTCACTCGCTTGGTCGCTCACACATACTCACCAAAAAATTCTAACGGACGTGTACAGGTACATACACGTTTTTCCCCGCAAAAACGTCTGAAGTTTCCTCAATCACAGTTGCTATGCGCTTGAATATGTCTACAGGTTGCGAAATATTACTCATCCTCCATTTCTCCCCCTCTCTCTCTTCGTCATTTTTTGTAAAATTGGGGAGTAAGTGGAACTTGTCCTCACTTGAGCCTCGAAGTGTTAAACGGCTATCCGCCATTTTTCTGATCTCTTCAATCTGGTTCTCCTTTTCTAATCCCTCCTTCCTTCACACTCTTAACTAGCACTCCTGTGACGACTCCTAAAATACCCCTGTGACGACTCCTTTCCATGTACATCCCGCCCGAAATTGTAATCTACCTGATTCCGTCTTTCGGACGTATTTTTTATAGTTCAACCTCGGTGCCAATTGGAGACGGACGCAGAGTAAACTAGTCCGGGTTAAATAGACTTTTGCCATTATAATAATTTCCTCTAATCCTTTCTCTATAAATGAGAAGAGGGGAGACTCGGACACTAGCGTAGGTATTCATATTCTTAGTTACTCCAGAGGGTTTCATTGTCCTGTCCATTACAGCGTTGAAGTCTCCTTAGAAAATTCTTCTCTGTGAGCTTTCACATTCGCATCCTACTTAGACGGGGACACTTAGTATGGCGTCGGAAAAAATCTCCAAGTATTTTTGGTGGAATCTTGAAAAACCATAAACATCAGTTGGGTAGGTGATGGTAGAGATCACCCAGTACTAAGCCCGACGGCATGTGAAAATTCACACATCAGGGTAGGGGGGCCAGTTCCTTTCCCTGTGCCGGTTATGGTTTCCCAGAAAGATCTGTTACCCGAAAAATCCCATAGCTTGGGTGGAGCTGCAGGTGCCCAGAGTGCCTCGCCCGGGAATCGAACCCGGGACCCTCCGGTCAGTAGTTCAAGTCCCTGGACCCAGTGGAATCTTTGCAAATTCGGAAATCCCAGTGCCACCTATGGTTTCCAAGGAAGATCTGGGGCCCGAAAAACAGCTTCGGTGAAGGGGTTAAACGGGAGAAGAAGAGTGTATATGGTTTGATTTGGTTTAAAAAGATAAAGACATCATGCGAAGACTACAGAACAATAAGTTTGACTTTCCACGCAGCTAAAATGGCTCTCAGGGGCATCAACAAAAGGATAGAGAACAAGGCAAATGAATACTTAGGTGATCAGTTTGGATTTAGAAAGGGGAGAGAGACGGGTTATGCCATTGCAGTAATGAGAACACTAATCGAGAAGAATATAGAATACAATTAGTACGTATTTGCCTATTTTTCATATTACGAAAAGGCGTTTGATAGAGTGAATTGGGAAAAACTCTTGATTATATTGGAGAAAATAGAAGTAGATTGGAGGGACAGGAGGCTAATCCGCAACCTGTACATGTCTCAGACTGCACAGGTGCGAGTGAAGGACGGAGAGTCCGGATAGGCAGTCTTAGGATGAGGTGTAGGGTGCAGGTGTAGAGTGTAGTGGCAGGGTTGCCCATTATCACCGGGGCTGTTCAACGTATATGTGAAGGAAACGATTGAAGAAACATGGGAAGAACTGGAGGTAGGTATGAAAGTCGACGGGTAATTCGTAAAATCAGGTTTGCTGATGATTAAGCTATAGTTTGTCAGGCAGCCAAGGGGTTGCAAGCCTTGCTGAGTGAATTGGAGGTTCAGTGCGATAGATATGGGATGAGAATTAATGTTAATAAAACAAAGGTTATGCGATTTTCCAGAAAAAAAGCTGAGCTAAAAATTAAAATAGGAGGGGAGAAAATAGAGCAGATAGAACAGTTTACGTATCTCGGAAGTGTTTTGGACCAACACGGTCACAGTAGTAGGGACGTAAGGAGAATTTCACAAGGAGGGATTTGATGACAGGGATGTTGAGTAACGATGTCAAGAAAAGACTAGTTAAAACCTTGATATGGAGCGTAGTTATGTACGGCTTGAAAAAGTGGTCATTGAAGCAGGACAATATAAGTCGATTGGAGGATTTTAAAATGCGAGTGTGGAGAAGAATGGAGAAGGTGAACTGGACCGAGAGGAAAACAAAGGAGGAAGTACTAGCCATGGTGGGCGAGTAGAGGGGTTTGGTGGAAGAATCATGTGGTGGCAGGAAAAATGGATGATGATCGTATTGAGCGGCAGTGGTATGCTGAAAACTGTAACAGAAGGGAGAATGTTAGGCAAGCGAGGAAAGTGCAGGAACAGGATAGGGATGTTGGACGGGATGAAGGGAGGAGTGAAGTACACAGAGATGAAGACGGAATTGATGTAGAGTAGGATATATATATATATATATATATATATACTAAATTGAAAATATTTCCTTACTGGGACCTTTTGCCAGTTTCCGGAACATTGGATCTTTCATTTTACCGGGGCGCTATCTCTAACCACTCGAACTATTGAAGAAACGTTTACACATGCATACATATTCTTGAAAACAAATGGTTATGAACGTTAAAAGCGGAAAGCAAATGTATTTGACAAGAGCATTCCCATGGCAGCAATTAAATTATCAGCATTTCAAGATATAGCGAAGGGAATACCTCAAAGGCGGGAGAATCGGGCGGAATTGAATCGTGCGTGTCTCATCGTCTTCCGTAGAGTCAGCCAGACCGTTGAGAGCACACGTCAAGGCTTCGAGCAGAAATCTGGGAGGGAATGAGGAAAAAGAGAACGAAATGGAAAGAGAGAGAGGCTGGGCAAAAAGTTCGATGGAGAGGGCGAAAAAAATCTACGTTTTATTAAATTTTTTGTTAAAACCTCTCCCTGTCTCACACTCTTACGCAGACGGAAACGAGTGAGGTAGGAATCGGAGAAAAAAAAATAAACAGAATGGAAATAAATAAAAAAAGTTCGCAACGCGCCCCGCGCTTTATTCCGTGCCAACAATGTCGAGTTTTACCAATATCGAACCTTTCCCGTCTTCCCATTCACCCGCTCTCTGCCCGTCTTCCCCTTTCACCCGTTCCGCCTCCTTCTCTTCTTCCTGCCGTCCCGTCTCTCTCTTCCCTCTCTAAAGAAAAACCTCTTCGTCGAACCACTCGACCCCTCATGCCAAGTCGCGCGATCTTCACCCTCCTCGAATCTTGTGCGCAGACTCACACCCTCGGGCTTCTCAAGTGTACCGCATATGCTCGTGTGTACACATTCATTCATACGTGCAGACAGGACCTTCTTATGCGTGTTTATTGACGGAAAAGTTCAAGTATGAGAATGCATGGCAGGTTTATATCACTGGTTTGACAAACAAAAATAGATCGCCGGTAGAAAATATAATTTAAATAACATTCCGTGACCGACTGGTGCAGTTCAGGAAGTGGAAGACAATACATGAAGGCAGTTCTTTCAGCGATTTATCGGAGGCTGTTATATTAATATGAATGCAGGAATTCGAAGAACATAGTACTCACAAATAATTGGCGAAATAATAGAATTTTTCCCTGTTTTTTTGCATCAAATACTAGTGCCGGTGTAATCAACTGTGAGGTTTGCATGATAAGTGAGAGTAGAGCTCATCTTATACATGTAATAATCCCAACGGTGTGTGAAATTCGCGCATCGGAGAATGGAGAGGCAGTTCCTTTTCCTGTGCCGCTTGTGTTTTTTCAGGCAAATCTGGTACCAGAAAAATCATACAGCTTGGGTGAAGCTGAGAGTGCTTAGTGATGTCATCAGGAATCAATCTTTCTAATCATTTTCTGCCTTTTATCTAAATTAATTTAACCATTGGTGAGGATAATATATATTTTTATATTTGTGAAATTGGTTCCCAAACCTTTAACACATTCAAAATCCTTTACTGATATGGTCGTGGATAGGCGAGGTCAGGATGATGAGGTTGGATCAAATGAATCAGGTGAGCTAGTCATTTTCATGCGTGTGTCATGGAGAATACACGACCGATTTAAAGGATTAGCTCAGAGGAAAGTGAATTCCGTAAATGACCAAACACCCGAGTCCATCTTTATGGACAATGTATTTCATGGTCCATAGCTGCACGGTGAAACCAAGGTGATTTAAATTCGTCGGTCCAATTAAGAACCAAAAAAATAAATGATTTTTCAAATTAGAAAATAAGCTTTTAAACTTAAACAAAATAGGAAATGTACATGAAAACATGCTTGGGATTGATGTGACATCACCGATGATTTTGGTGGAGTTCGGTGATTTAAGCCTTAAATATTGATTTCCTTGGGTGTATTTGGTATATTTAAAAACCAACAACATACACGAGGACATTTTATCTACTCTCAAACTTTGGGAATTCATTCAAAGTGGGTAGTCACGAGGAATTAAAATTTCATCGCTAGACATGCTAGTATTAAACCTAAGCGTGAACTTGATAATTTGTCCTTTTTCGTTAGAATAATTGTTGTTTCCACATTCATACTACAAAAAATTACCGAAATGCGTGAATGGATTGATGCTTGGGTGTAGATATACGAAAAATTAATTCGCAAATACATATATGCATGCCTATACCTACTCAAATTCAAGCATGAAATATCCCCGATCGGCGGAGCTTTTGTAGTATAACAATGGGGAGATGGGAAGGAAAAATAGGAAGTAAAGAAAAAGTAATGTCAGAATTTAGATGAAGCCACGAAGAGGTCGAACGCACACGCTCTTACTTTTCTGTAATATTTTGTTTCTCCATGAATGCATATGCCGAATATTTTCCTTTTACCCGGGATACTCTCTCTCGCCTCTTCACGACGCCCACGCACACACTCCAGCCACCACCTGTTCCTCTTCTAAGGCATCTTTCCTCGCCACCTCTCAAACCACTTCAGCCAGAGGAAGAAGAGGCGTCCGCCTTCCCGTATCTCTGAACCACCCCCTCTACCGCCCCGCACTTCACCATCGTCTTCTCCCCAGACAGCAACTCCCGACCAACGCGCACATTCGGTACGCCCAAACCTACCTCCCCCACATCAGATCATCCCCATCATCCGTCCCGTCCGGAGAGAGCGGAGTCGGCCCAACCGCCATAGCAACATTTCCACTCCAGAGATTGCCTAATTCCCTGGTCCTCCCTCCACATCAACCACCAGTCGCCCCGCCCCCTACTCCCTTTCTGCACCGTCCCGGGGATGAATTCCCTCGCTGAAGGGTAAGCGGATGGTGGAGCGGAGATGACGCAGGTGACGGTTTCAGCATGGCAATGGCCGGCCATCTTGGTGCGCACCTAAATTAACTCCTATGCCTTCGTTTCGTCCGAGCGGTGGCGGGTGGGATTGGAGGGAATCACCCTCGTCCTTCCTCCGTCGTCACCTCCCAAACGTTCTCAGAGATGAAGAGATATTTGGGAACATGTATTCCATTCCGCGAAATCTTCAAACTTATCTTTACTCTCATCCTACCTCGTGAGCTGCCACACGAACTTGGGCCAAAGACTTTAGGACCCAAGCCATTTCGTTAAGAGATTTTTGGGAATTAAGATTTTGTTCCATAAAGTTCTTGTGATGGAAAAGTAAATGACGGGAAGGTATTTCAATTAATGTTTTGGCAAATCTAAAATTGGTTTGGAGCCAGCTCGCGAAATATACGAAGTGGAATAATTTTTCAAAGTTGTTGCAGGTGTCTTTTCCCATTATCCTTGTGTTTGGATGACCAATCTGTCGATATACGAGATGGCGAAGATTTATTGATTCCGTCTTAACTTTTAAGAGAGAACTTAAAGGTGATGTGCTTTCGGAGTCTTTAACTTGTTCTGTAAGTAGGTGGAGGGGTATCCCATTTAATATAAATTTGCCCCATTTAACTTGAGGTTGATTCATTTTACAGCAGTTATAAGTTATTTGTTTCATGCATGATATAGCCCCATTGAAATAGTATTTAGATGAGGAATTTTGCTACAGTAATATTGCCTTTTGGAAAAAGGACAAGGACCTTGCACCGGAGCGGACAGGGAGTATATGAGAAATGTCTCCTGCACCCCCTTCAATGCGTGATCGATCTGCACCTCTCTACATTTTTATTATCCACCATGTCAAGGTATATTTTCCTCAATGTTTTAGAGAATCTGAGGAGAGCGGAAAGGAAATTTTGCGTACAGAAAATGATATATCTATATCTAGATTCTATCTATATCTATTTATAGGAACTCACGACCCTATCTATATATAGGGTCGTGAGTGGAATACATTTCAATATTTCCTATCTAATTACCCATTACTCATACTACTTATCTTAGCTCACGTATTTATCACACTGGTGATTTCTTCTATATGATCTTTGCGTTTCGGGGAATTGAGAGTGTGATGGGTACGGATTTGTGACAAAACGACACTTCAACGGTCGGTAAATGAACTGGAGTGTGCGAACGTTACACGAATAGAGATGCTACAAGGTAGCATGGTTCGAGTGAACTGAGTTTCTGTTATAATGAAAATATTAAGCTTCGACCGCGCTATCTGGAATTAGAGCCAAGTCAGAGCACGTTTTCAAATGTTTTTCGTCTTGTTTGTGCTTTCCTGTTGTGTGGCCCACCATGATTCGTTTATGTGATGACACTCACCATTTGAGGAGGAGGGGTGAAAAGATAGTCTGAGGGAGGTTGTGTCTGAATGTGACCATTTGCTCGCAATGACCACAAATAATGCACTTTACGCTGCATTCAGCAAACAGCAATAAAGATATTCGTTTTCTCTAACCCCTGTAGTTTCCATATTTTACACCACAACCCCTTGGTCTAACGCAGAATGCCCTTCATATCGCCCCTATTCTGATATGGTCTGGATACCAACTGGTTGAACGACGAAGAGAGGTCCACCAAAGGGGTTAGGAAGCTGAACTTGGAGAGGGGGTGAAGGGGTCATTATATTTTACGGCGACACGCCGCCTCGTCCTGCGACGGGACGGCTCCAGCTACGCGGATGAGGGGGTTGGGAGGATAGAGTGAGTGGAATGTCCTCCAAAAACCTCCCCGCCACGGCTCAGCATCATTCGCCGGGTCCAAAAATAAAGTGGCCGCTCTGTGAACGTCGACATTCGTGAGGTGCATCTCTTGAAAGATGCGTTCGCCCACGAAGTCAACGAACTTGGTGCGGGAAGGATAAAGTGTCATTGCCGAGTCGTCCGTGTATGCGCTTATATGGACAGCAATGAAGCCACGCCTTCGGTTCACGAGCTAATATCCCTCCAGCAGACTGAGTGCCCTCTTGGGTTCACCGGAAATTTAGCTCGGGCCGTTTCACTCCATGGGGAGCCGGTAAAACCTGCTTTATTTAGATAAAGGCATTTAGGGTATTTTCGTTGGAAATACATACATCGTTGCGCGAAAGGGATGCCTATCAGTCAGTACTCATGCAGTATTGACCCATATTTATCCATATGACATAAGAGGACATAGTTCTAAAAGTATATTCTTTTTCCCGTCTAACAAACATTTTTATCTAAAAGAATCGTCTCTACATCTTCAAGGATTCCCATAAAATTGTAGAAATACACAAGGAAGAATATCGTACTTGTGTCTCGGTGGGCAAATTCAATAAGTAAACATAATTCCTGTTAAGTTACCGTCTTCCACCTCGGGTTTTTTCTTGTCTATTCAAGCAATATAACTCCTTTTACACAATCCGTTAGTTTTGTGGACGAACAGTGCGAAATTTAAGGATAAAATCCTTGGTCTATGAAAATTTCCAAGTTTTTGAGCATCAAGCATCAAAAATTACAAGTTTCTCGCTGGATTTAAAAAAAAATATGATAAACAGAGTCGAGTTAAATCATTTTATTTTCTATTGGATTACGAATAGAACATGACAAGAACATATTTTTATGCAAATCATTGTGTTATTTTCGTAGAGTCATCGTATTTTACATTTTTTTGTTGAGTTTTATTTAATTTAGAAATCAATTCTGCCGATGGGACAAGTAGCTTGCTTACTGATGAGTCTAAATAAGTAGAGAGTGAAAAACCTCTTCGAATCCACCCAGCACTTTTCCCTTCCCTCCGCCACGTGAGGTAGTAAACCATGGGACTCTAGCGTTGACAGTTTTAACGGAAATAGTTTTTTTTAACCAGAGAAAGGGGATTCATTAGGGCACTCTTTTAAATTCTCGAGAAACCTCTTGAGCGATGCACACAAGAGAGGAGATTCGATCGCCAGGGCGCACACGGGTGGGGGAGTGCCTCTACCCGCGCTCCCTCTCCACTTCCATCGTCCACCCCCTCACCTATATTTCCCCTCGACACACCTCTCTCCTCTACCAACCTCCCCTTCTCACTTCGATCCACTCTGTGCCTTATTTCCAACCTCCCCCCCCCCTCCTCTTCGATCCACGCCGCCGTCTCGTCTACCGCCGCGCGGACGCTCCCGAACACCGCACCGGCACCGTTCACCCTCCTCCCTCCCTTCCTCCTTTCCCCACCTTCTTCCAACCCACGTCTCTCGCACTCGTATCTCCCTCGGACCGGGTCTATCCCTACCAATTGTTTTCTTTTTTTTTCAATTCCGCTCCTCTTCTGTTAATTTTTTTGTAAATTATGTTCTACATTTGTTATGGCCGTTAAACTTTCGGTCGACTTCTGGGAACTGGATAATTCTTTAGTAGGCTTTTTCTAATTACGGGGTAGCTTTCCAAGCATATAATCAAAATAGTTCTATAATTTGCCTCCGCGAGCAAATTCGCCATTAACCCTCGCTGGAATTAAACTGAGATGAATAGTTTCATTTGTCTCTAAAGCTATCTAATGTGGGGTCACATATTTCATGCCCTGGATCAAAATATTTCAAGTTTTGTTCATAAAGTTTATCTTTAAAATGACATGCTAGTAATATTACGTTCAACATTTTAGGTAATCACATTAAAAAATGCCTGACACGATGATTGGAAAACCGTTACAAGACACAAGTCTTTCCAGAATGGAAACTTTCAGAATTTGAAGATTTGAGATACAGGATAATTTATTGTAAAGTGAAGTATGGAGATAATATTAACCTTGTAGCATCAGTAATAAGGGTTAGGAGTACGATACTGGGTATGGTCATAGTCATCAAGGTAATCGGGGTGGTGCGGTGGCTAACGTACTGACTTTCCACCCAGAAGTTCGAATTTCGAAGGTGGATCCTCCGGATTCTAATCCTGGGGACGGCAGATGTTTTCAGTGGTATTCCGATCGCTATTTGGTGTTTTGTGGAGGGCACTTCAAGTGAGTATGCCGTCCGTCGGATGAGACGTTAAGCTGCGGACCACTTGGCGCCTTTCGTTTAGAGTAGGCTTAACGGCTAGACTAGTTCCCTCGATCCTTCATTCATCCCTGTCAATTCATCAAATGACCTCAGCTGTCGGTCGTCGCCCCTAAAACTATAACACTACGGGATCATCAAAAAACTACTCTAAATCGATAAACAAGTTGATAGTGTTCATACGAGATTTATCCAATTTATACGCAAACTGGTGCAATATGGCTGACATGGCGAGGACTATAGCCCTTCCCACCAGCGACTCTAGTTGCCTGAGACCCAATGAGCCGTCTGTGCTTGGCGGATCGTCGAGCTGTGCGTATGCTGTGCGCCGATTGCGTTAGTTTATGTTGTCCTTTTTACTGTTTGTCGAAAATGGAAATTGACGAAATCACGGAGTAACGAATCAGCAACAAGTTTTTTGGCGAAGTGCGGTAAAAGTTATCAAGAAACTACTGAAATGTTGACAGCTGTTTACGGTGAAAATGCTCTGAAGAAAATATCCGTTTTGAAGTGGATTTGAGTGAAGTTTTAAAAGATGGCCGACAAGACGCCATGGATGATGCAAGGCCGGGATGACCTTCAACCACCTTTGTTGACGACAGCATTGATCGTGTGCGGTCCCTTGTCCTTACCAATTGTCGAAAAACTGTCCGAATGATAGCTATTGAACTGAATTCAGGAAAATCAGCAGTGCACCCTATTTTAACCAAGCATGATGAATGGATCCTTTACCATGACAATGAATCTGCGCATTCAGTATTGATTGTTCGTCAGTTTCTGGCAAGAAATTCAATCACCATCCTTGATCATCATCATTCGCCAGATCTCGCCCTCTGCGAATTTTTCCAAAATGTAATGCCAAACTATAAAAATGTGATGTGGGGACATCACTGGAAAGATGTGGACACAATAAAGCAAGAAACGATGAGAAAATGAAAAAGCCTAACTGCCGAGGACCTCCAAGGTTGCTTTAAATAGTGGAAAAGAAGATGGAATAAGGACTTAGCAACGAATGGAGAGGACTTTGAAGGAGGCAAAATCGATGTAGGCAAAATTTTCCAAAACAAACTTTTTATGTCCTCAGTTCGCATATTTATTGGACAGACCTCGTATAACCTAGTCAAACTATATGTTTATTTCCTACCCCTTTCCTCGACGTCATCTTCTTTCTCTCTGTGAATCCACCTTACTTCCTCGGAGGGGGCTATTTAAATTCTTCACCGTGTGTGACTACTTCCCTTCTCCCCCATGCGAGACGGTGTCGAGCGCGTCCTCTTCGCTCCTCCGGAGGTGCCCGACCCTGCCCATATTCCTCCGCCCCTCTAACTCTCACTTGGAAAGCTTTATTCGCGTGTGCGCACGCCCGGGCATGGGATCGCACGCTACACGCAGCGGTTGTGTATTTTAGTAGTTGTATTTACCGTTGGAGTGGGCGTGAAAGGATATGATTGACTTTTTTTGGTGCAAATTTGGAAATGTTTGCCTCTTGGAGGAAAGAGGCAACCATGATCAAATCCGAAATCAGAGAAAAAGGCTCCCAAATGGCCGATCACGTTTGTTGCTTTTGACGTCTGACAGGATATCCTTTCCTGCAACGTGATTTCATCACGTCCCGCTCACCAATTACATCCATATCACTGAAAATCTTTATCAGTTTTTTCGAATATTTCTGCCGGATGCGTATACAGGTAGATAAACTTCACACTAAAATTTATATTATATCACTGTCATTATTTTCCATTTCGTCAAGCGCCCTCGAGCGTTTCTGTGGAATGAAAATTGCTTTTGGGTTTTATATTAAAAAATAACTATAATCTTTTTTTATATTTTATCTAAGTGTGGATTCGTGGTTTGGATTAATGAAAGTTGTTTGAGCTGTTCTATAATTCTCATTAAACTTTATGATTCATATATTTTGTCACTCTCAGCATCACTCTGAACCAACGTCTTTTGTCATAATGAGGCGAATCACACCATTAAAACAGGCCTCTCTCCATAATAGTACGTGGCGGACGTCCGGCATGGTGGCCCTTCTGCTGATAGGTCTCTTCTCGGACGCTACTCTGGGAATTTCTGGCGTGGAAATCCACTTCTCACCTCTGCTTTGTCCTGCACGCTTTTCACTGCGGAACGGTCGGGTAGATAATTTATCCTCCATTTCCTATATCATTATGCATTCATCCAGGGAATTTTATGACCTAATGTACTGTCATTTTCTTGTGATAAATGAGAATGAAATTAGAATCAAATGATTTATTCGATGATAGGATCTACGTGTAATAAATTTAAAACGAATGAATAATAGTACTATAGGTCGTTCATTTATCGATTACTTTGCATTTATCATTGCGAATTTAACTAATGCTTTGGTTCCATATGCCATACGTTCTCGTCATCGATAGCAGGGTGCGACATAGATGTGTATGAATCTAAATATTGCTCAGGCATTTTAATAGTCGTACTTTTGTTCGTGTTCACTTCCTACTCGTGGATTTAAAATAGTTCCAAGGATATACCGATTGATATTAATATGTTGAAGGTAGTATTCATAGGAAGAGTCTTACTTGAGAGTATGAAGTAAGGGACAGGAATGAAGGTAGGCAGGAACTGAAGACATGAAGAAAAGACCACCTTCAGATAAAATAATGCTGGAACTTATCATTGATATTTCAAAAACCCACAAACGTTGTAAATAAGTGTTACGGTGCTTCCAAAAGATAATCTACATGACAGACTTCTAATATGCAACAAAATATTCGGTAAGCATAAGCAATATTTCCTTCCTCATGAAGATACATAATGAATAACTTAATTAACATATTTAAGAATGTGTTTTATTTTAAGGAAATATCCCGTTAAAATTTTCAAAGGACAAAATAAGAAGAAGGTAGAGATCATTACTTTAATCGAGAAAGTTTTAACAAGACGTTTAGGATGCGCCTTTATAAAAACTTAGTGAAAAAATTAAATATGTATACGTCCATTCTATCGAGGAATTTAAGACGCCAGTAAAAGGAAAAATTGAAATTTTCATTCTGGAAATTAAAATAAAATAAAAACACGTTTATTAATGATTTAGTAACGATGAGCTCATTTTTGGGCAATAAATACTGATTAATTTACGCACTAATAATCACTTCTCGGAGAAAAATTTCTTGAGGAGCCACCTATGATTTAAACGGAAAGAATGCTGAAATGACTCGGATTTGAACCGAGACGTGGGTGTAGATTTTCTTGGAAATGCCTCGGATGGAAATTGCGACGTCGCGTGAGTTCCTCAAGGAAAAGGTTTAGCCCTAATAAAATTCCTCATCATGAAATTCCGAGTTTAACTAAGGTATTCGTGGAATTTGGAATAAATTGGTTTAATGATTGCAGGTTATATAACGTTCAAGTTATGGAGCAGGTGAAAGTTAAGAAATGATTTCCGAGGGAACTCATCCAAGGAAAAGACATTTATATATATCAAAATCTATGCAGGAAATTTGATGTGCGTATGTTTTAAAAGCATTATTTGATTTAACTCTCCCGTTTTGATAACAAAGTTAGATCATGTGGAGTACGCGTGAATTAAAAAATTCTGCATGACTTCCTACGACATACAGATTGAGGAGAATGTGGGAAAATCTAGCCCGCCAAAAGGTGTATATAATCCCAAGCACGTATTTTGTGAAACTTCAGGAATTTACATATTTGCAGCTATATAAATATGCATTTGTAATTGATTGAGAATTTATTAGACCAGGGCTGGTGAAGGAAGTTCCCCCTCCTGCTCTACAATTTTAAAGTAAATAAAATTGTATAGCATTCACGCATTTGAAAATTCGGAATATTATGAGAATAATACATAAGCTTCGTATTATGTGAAATAATTTAATAAATATTCAATTAACATATTAGTAAAGAACCCCTTCTTGTAAAGCAAAGAACTGACCGTTTTACCTGGTCCTAATAGTAAGTTTCTGGTTTGCATTCATCAGGTTATGTTTCCGTCTCAAGAATTACGTGTGATTTTTTTCCATATCCACACGAGATAATCAAGCAATTGCAATTTATTGTATTTGTTAATGATTACTCCAAGTATTAATTCTGATTTTATCTTAAATTATATCGCATTCCATAGAAATGAATTTAATATTTCTTTATCAGGGGCAGTGATTTTGAGCCAACGGAAGCAATCACCATTTAAGGCAATTCCTGGATACATTTTTTTAGTGAAAAATAGAAATAATTATCACTTATGAAAACACACAGCCGTGATCGAACATGCTTTATTTTCTCCAAGTACGTAGTGGAGAAAATAATGTTTGGAAAAAAAATTAAACTCCAAGGAAATAAATTGAAAGAGGACCCCTGACTCAGTGTTTTTGAAGCTCTCTTTTAAATCTCGGCACTACTTGGATAATTAAATGCACTTTGAGAATGACATTTCCATCGGAAAATAATTTCTCTGAGTGAGTATTGTGATCATCACGGACATGCAGAGAAGTAATTAGCGAAATATACGGGGATGCTGTACTGGTTAATTACTCACGGGGAAAAATTAATTTGTATTAATGAACACGCTAGAATCTAAAGAAATGAGTGCATCAAATTAGGAGGGCATAATTTAAGAGAAGGTGGAATGTTTCAATTCTATGAGTACCGGAAACATTTAGATAAAATGGGGCATGGCAGTTAGAAAAGTTATTATGAAGTAGATTGGAATTAATTTCAGAGTCCCTAAGTAAACGTAAAAGAGATAAAAAGTTATTAAAAACAAAATGATTGTACAAAGAGTAATCATAGAAGTGGGAGTCTAGGCCAATACTTGGTCATTGAGGATCCAAATCCATTAGCATATATTGAAGGATATTAACATTTTTTTGTGCCGAGAGGAACGGGAAAAATAAAATATATATGGAAACTAATGCCAACAAAAAAAATGATAGGGCATGATAGGGTAAGAAGAGAGGATGACAAAGATCGATAGGATGACATAAATTGAGAATGGCTGCGGGATAAATTTAAACAAATTATGAAAAGAAAGAGATATTAAGAAGCGATACGTTCCTGGAGACTTCGGTGGGAGGAATTTTGTAAAGGCGAGATTAAGGCAGAAAAAAATAGGTATTTTGAAAAGCATGGGGATTGTTTTGATTCGATGGCAAGTGCACCGTTGGTGTCCCATACCAGAAGGCTTAAGTTTGAATCCCGGCGGTGACAGGATTTTTCAGTGATATTTTGAGCCCTACTTGGATTGTTATACATGTACATGTATGGTGACTACCGCAAGTGGAGGACGACGCTGTTCGTCGCATGGATTATTCAACTGTGGATCACTTGGCGCCTTTTGTTAAGAACAGGCTAATGCCAAGGCCAAGTTTCTCTCCACTCTTATTCCCTCATGTTCTGAAAATCCTACCCTCCCCCCCCCCCACGTATCCCTAATGTTGCAGATGACTTCAGCTGTCGGTCGTCTTCCCTAATAAACAACTACTAGAACGGAATGAAGGGGAACCGAAGGATGCGGATATGTGAATATGAAGACTGATTTAAAATTACTAAGAAAAACCAGGGAAAGAGCGTAACAACTTAAAGATGTGGGGTTGAATGGGAATGTCACAAAAGCAATCGGAAGGATAAATAAATAATGAGCGGGCACTTGAAAGAGTGAGCCAAAAAATGACACTGAATACATTAATTTACAAGAGTAAAAATGTTTGGCTAGACTACGCAATAAGGCGGAACTTTATTAATGATATGGTGTATGCTGCAAAAGAAGGAGGTTTGAAGAGAGGAAGGGTGAAAATGATAACCTGGAGAATGAGGAATAGTTTGGAGGTGTAAAGGGGAGGGTAAAAGATGGTGATAACTCGGTGGAAAACGGCTCCTCGGACCTACGCGAGCATTTGACTTATGTTACTGATGAAGACACATTTTTCAGGCTTTATGCCGATTAGGAATCCGCGGCAATGTGAAATAGTTTGCAGCGTCCATCTAAACATACCTCAGACCTGCAGACCAATATTAATTAATTAATGAACCGCGGGATCTGAGCCACAACCACACGTGCCAGCACGTCAAGGACGAGGTGGAGTCTATTTTGAGGCGGCCTTATCCTTTCTCATCTCGAAAGTTTTTCCCCCCTACGTCTCCCTCAGGAAAAACCTTTTCCCCTCCGATTCTCCTTCCCGTTCTCCCTCTCCCCTAATCCCCCCTCACCTCATACGTGCCGTTTTGCTCACGTGTTCATCTAGATGTTCCCCCGTGCCGCCCCCACCGACACCGGGTGGGACCGAACACTCACTCGCACGGCGCATCAATTATTTAGGGGGGTTTGTTTTCCCACCATCCGAAGAGGGAATACAGAAATAGTGGAAATGAAAAGATATAGGAAGCTGAGGCGAAAGGGGAAGAATAAGGACGGTTGTGTCCACGAGGAGGAGGAGGGGGCCGGAGGGTGTGAAGGGGAAAAGTTGGGATGGACGCGTTGTCCTCTGAGAATCGTAACTAGGGGGCGCGAGATCTCGCAATTCGGGGAACCCCGAGCTAGGGAAGAACCTTATATTTTTAGCGCCTATTATATATTAAGCATGAACATTAAGGGGAAAGGTAATCTAGTGGTTAGAGCGCTGGACCACCCATCAAAGATCCCGGGGTCAATTTCTGGTGATGCCTCTGAGCACCTTCAGATTTACCAAATCTCTGTCGTCTTTTAGATAACAGATCTTCTTGGAAAACCACAGTCGGCATAGGGAAAGGAGCTACTCCTCCTCGACCCCTGACTGCATGAATTTCATGCGTCTTTGCGCTTGGAATTGGGTGATTTCTACTCTCGCCGATTAAACCAACCTTTGGGTTGATTATTGAGGTGGTCTTTGGTATCGAAAGTACTACTTAATATTTTATAGTAAAACAGGATTATAAAATAGCATTTTCAAATATTTCCTATGATAACAACTAATTAGGTTTTTGAATTTTTTGTGACAATTAGGTTTTCATTGGGTTCCCCAAATCCTAGGTATCCTCTTCAGGGACGTCCAAAGATCTTTCTGCCCCGTTGGGCTCTTTCCTCAGGAAGGGAATGGAAAGGGAGGGAAAAATAGGGGCGGCGCTGAATTGCCGCGACGATTGACCGTAGCCTTCTCTTCCTAACCGTCCCACCACACTCCTTCGCCCTCGACCCCTCCTCTTCATTCGGAGGTATCCTTGGAGAATTGATTGACCCGTCCTCCCTGACCCCCTCGGGGGTATTCAACATCCCGATGTATACGGGCACATTCCATGGAAATACCGATAACTAGGTTGCTGAGCGCTCGGATGCTGCGAATGACGTAGGGGAGTATTATCCCTTCCTCTCCTCCTTCCACATACTCACTCCTTCTTTCCCTTCCCCTTTTCTCTCCCCTCCCCACATATTTCTCTCTGTTACCATCCCCTTCTTCCCATTCCCCTCGCAATGAGCCGACCACATTTTTGTGTGAGTGGGATGGACCTGGGTAAAAAAATAAAGCAGAATACCGGAGGTGAAACTCCGCGTCACGTCCTTCGTCATTTTTCTTATCTTGTAAATGTGGAACTGCAACCCGGGTGATACGAGTCCCTTCACTCCACTCAGTGTTTTTTTTAATTCGTTAAGGATTTTTTCGACCGTGAAGGGCACGCTCTCTCTTTCTCTCCTTCTTTAACTCTCTCCCTCCCGAGCCTCTTTTTTCTCGGTCGTTGAATTTTAAAGAGCTCGAAATATTAGTGGTGCCTAATAAAAGTGTCGGCGCGGGGTCAATCTCACGCGGGCCTGTGGTTGGCGCGGGTGTTGGTGGTCGTATCCCTGTGGTCAACCGCTCCCTGCTTCAAAATCAAGTGCCTCGGGTGGGATGCTCTCGTATGGATCGAAAGGGTGACTTCGGGCGCGGCGACGTGTTGCTCCGGGGCGATTCGTAATTGCGAGAGAAACTGCGCGAAATATTTGAAAGAGAAGCGGAAAACTATTTGACAAACCTTTTACTTTTCTATTTATTACCGATTTTTCAAATCAAATTCAAGAGGTCACATTTCTCCGAATTGGTTTAATGAAAACTCTTCTTGAGAAAATTCCCCCCTTGCATCGGCGCTGCCACTCGTTCGAAGGCGTGCGACTCTTAATAGCATCTTTTTTTCTGGTCCCATTTTTTAGCTCGCTAAATTGTAGTAAACATTTGCTTTTATCCATTGGCCATTGCTTAGTGATAATTAACTGGTTATAGGTGAATTATATGCGATCAGTAATTACTTGATGCAATTATTATACCTATTTACATTAATTATTTTATTATATTATAGTTAATGTAAATATCCCTGTAAAAAATTGTCTCAAGTAAAATAAATAAGACATACGTTATACTGTAAGCTTTTATTCTCTTCTCTATTATTTGAGTTGGAATTTTGTTGAAAAATCATCCTATCATTACATACAAATGATAGCCACTTATTTCATAAATTTTTCCATGTTTTTTGACCAAAAATCGTTGTTGCCATATAGTTATGGGTGTGTCTTTTCTTTCACCTTGGGCGATCCAAAAATGTTGACCTGAAAATCACTTTTAGAGGAAAAGCACAATTTATGTTCTTGAATAGATGATGAAATTGAACAAAAGTTGAATATTTACTATTGATTGATTAATTTTGATATTCATGAAATTGGATGAGTGTAGATATTATGTACCAGTACAGAAATTGTTTTGGTCCTCATTGGAGTGATTTGATTATTTTTTACATTCCTGGCGCAAATGAAAATATTCTTCTTAGCGACTAAAGGCATTTATTGATTTTTCGTCGCAATTCTTTACTATATAGGATAAACCTTTCCTTCTTTGACTACATTTCACTCTTTGGAATTTAATTTAAAACAATTGGAGCAAAACATTTATTTAATCGAGACAGTAAAACGGACTGAAACTTTATGTATTTATTTTTATGCCAACACAAAGAATTTTTTCAGCTTTTTTTAAAGGTTCTCTCTTTTAGTACAGGTTACAAAATTTTTTTAACTTGTATTCATTTACATATGTGTACACATAACTATTTTGGGAGTATCTGTTTTTTCACGAGTTTTTTATTCTCTGGATAGACATTATTTTTATTTTAAAGTAGGTTTTGGATGAGCAAGTCTAAGCATGCCTGCACCTCTTTATCTCATCTTACAAAACAACCGTGAAACTTAACTGCAATTAACTATTTTTCAATTCCGCGTGCATTCGTCCACCCTTCATTCTGCCGAACTTGCATGTCCTTTTCTTCTCCTGCCTATGTTCCTCTACTTCGTCACTATTAAGCATTCCATCTACAATCAAAATGTTCTCCATCCATCATTCCTACCTTCTTTGGATTTCACTATCCAACCCTCCACCAACCAACCAACCCTTCTCCTCCACCCCCACCTTGCCTAGTACTTCTTCGCTTATTTTACTTCCCGCAAGTTACTTTCCCATCTCAAGATATAATGTTAGTTTTATAAATAGTTCCTAAAAGGAGCAGTGTGCAGATTTACATGTTGGTGATTGAATCAGGATCCGGCTGTAGAGTTAACCTACTTATTGTCTCGTTCGTTGTTTCGTTCTTTACGCCCAGAATGAACCAAACCTTCAGTCGACAAACATATTTATCGCCAGAAATTATTCCCGGGTGAAATCAGAGAGAGGAAATACAAAGGTGTCAAATTGGTGGCATTTCCCCGGGATATATTCTTTCTGGTGGCCGCAGGGGCCACGCTGGACTTCGGGGGAGACAGAAATTCATGGGCGGAGCAAATCGGATGACCGCCCTTGCGCAACGCTGCGAGGAAACCCCTGACGGCCTCGAGTCGCGACGCGGACACTCCTCTCGCCGGTTTCGTCCGTGTCGCTAGCCCCTCCGTGTCAATGGAATGGCACATACATGGTAAAATAACGCGCGAATGACAAAAAATGTGAAAGAATAAACGTTTTGAGGGATGAAAGGGTGGAGGGAATCGCCGGGAGGATGTGTTGAGTGGGGAGGGGGGGGAAAGGGAGGAATTGTGCTTGGGCAGTATGTCAAGTGTCGCGCGGGGAATCTTTTGGTGCTCACATAAATTGCGAAGGGATTGTGTGCCACTTTCGACAAGATCCAGGCGGGCGTACAAGCTGCGGGAAGCAAAAGGGAGGGGCAGGAGGGTGGAAGGGGAAGGACAGAAGAGACGAGGGAGGGGAGACGTCCATCCGTCCCTTTTGTCTTCCTCCTTGTTTGTGTTCTTCTGTGTTGTTTTCTTTTTATTCCTTTGGAGGAGATAGTGGGAGGGGAGGGGGAGGGGGTTATGTGTGTGCAGCTGGGAGTAGGGTGGGTGGGAGTGGCCGGCGAGTTGGTAGTGGCCTTTGTTAGCGAGCAGAGCGGAGATGGAGGGAGGGTGAGAGAAGGTCGTTGTTTGTGTACGTTCCACGGCAGAGAGGGCTGCGGTGTCGTGCAGGAGATTAAAAAGATAGGGCACGGGGCCACCGGTAACGCCGGGCGCATGAGCCTCTCTTTCCCCCCCTCTCTCTCTCTCTCTACCCTCTTTCTCTCTCGCGTTTGCGCTCGGTAATTAAAAATTAGAAAAAAGCCAACAACGGCGCAACTATTCCTCGATTCATCCAACGAATGTGCCCAGCACCTACCCTCTCCTGCGAGGCGCAAGGCAGACACCACGCTTCGCTCCTATCTCCTTCCGAAACTCTTTAATATTCGCGCGCGAGGGACCAAATGCCATGCGCGCATATATTGCCTTTGTTTTATTTATGGACGGCGGGAATAAAAATCCCTTGTCTTTCCTGTTGATTTTATTCCTTCTCGGCTCCATCCCTCTTCAAACTAACTCCTCTTCCGTCCGATTCGCAGTTTTTCTGTTTCTCGTCACGGTGCAAATTTTTCAACGTTCTCCGTTTTTTTCCCCACGGCGAAGACTGTCCAAACACTTTGAAGTGTGCAGTTGTGAGCCAACTAGTTTATTTATGGCAGTTGATGCTGGAAAAGGGGGTTTCTCTCTGCGATTTATGGTCACAGCCATCCAAGTGGGGAAGGTGCTGAGCGACAGGCCAGGGCATTCACTGCGTATCTCCCCTGCGCATGGGTTCGGGATCTTTGGGAATGGAAGCCAAGGAGTTATCAGTAATTGAACACTTACATATTCATATAAAATGCCAAGTAAACAGGTCGCATGTGGAAATAAAAGATAGTGTCCATTAGCCTTTTTTATTTAGAAAGTTGGAATGCCTCAGCAGATTATTACGAAAAAAAATAAAATATTCCATAGAGATGTCTCTTGGTTATTCCCAAATCCAAAGTGCGATTATTATCTTTGACACGTATTATAAACGTGACAATGCATGTCACTTTTATTGTCATGTCAACTTCTGTAAGTGTGAAAAACTGTATGAAATCCAAATTATAACAGTCCATAAGCTTTAAATCACCAAAATGATAATAAATTTTTTAAACGTATAATGCCGGAAAAAATAAATGTTGATTTCTTTTCTCTTCCATTATTCCTTTCCTTCTACGAATTGTCATACTTGTAGATTAGAATAAATGTTCGTGCCTGAGGGAATGTTTGTGCCATTTTTTAAATTTTAAAAATAAGTTACTATAGGTAATAACAAAAGCCAAAGAAAGAGAAGATTTGGGGAAGAACATTCTATGAACGAGAAACATTTTTCATTCTCAAAGAGTGATTATGAATTTTGTTGATATATTCCCTCCCTCCCACTCTTTTGTAGAGAGGGGAAAGAGCATGATGCAATTTTGAATTTTATTGTTTAAAAACATACTTGTATGTCAGGGCGTAGGTACAAAAATAAGTCTAATTCCAACTTCTTTACTTAGAATATCTGTCTATCAAGAGGTTATTGATGTGTGAATCAAAGTAAAAATGTGTAACCTTAAGTGTGAGCGACAAAATCCACCATAACGTCTTGGGATTTCAACTAAAAATGCTGGCTTGAACACTTTTCGGTCGTAGTTTGGTATTATTTTTATGAATTGATTTTGTTCTTTATTATAGAAAAGTAAATTTGCACAAATATTTCCAACGTAAATCATTAACTTTGGCAGGTAGGTGAGTTGAAGGAGAAAAGTTTCCGACATTAGTAATTTTCCAGTTGACTCTCAACCCCAATGAAATGAAAAACGATTGAAGATCAAGCTGAGTTCTTAATTTTTACCCTGCCATCTCAATGCGTTTAATTTTTCTTGTAATATCCAATGAAAATCTTCCGATCAACATGAAGCAGAGTATTAGCAGTGGTGCGTATTTGTGAGCGACTCTCCCCACCTTTCTCAACCGACTGAATGTGTGCATTCGTTTCCGCTTCGGGAGTTCGAAAACGGTGCACCTGTCGTCCCAGCCCCACGAGAGAGCGTATGCTCGGGACGGGGTTGTCGGTTTTTGGCGTTAGGCGATATCCCCTCGTTTATTAAATCCTCATGGAATCTCATATCGATCCAATATCCCTCTCGAGGCACCCTCTCATACATCAGGGGCGTGCTGCTCACTCAAGGGGTGTGCATGTGTGTTAGTGAATATGCACGCGTTCACGGAGGCACACACACACATACACACAATACTCCATGAGATATCACATGCATAAACAGGGCAAACACACAGCTCGAATGGAACTCGACCTCTTATTAAATTTCGTCGCGTTTCTATTGATCCTCCATTCCGGCCGCTCACCCTCCCCCCGCTCCCTTTGTCGAGAGAAACTCACGTAAGGTGCGCTCACACACCCGCAAGCAGCCCCCGAGGAAGGGGATCCAGGAGGGATGGCGAAGTTATCCTTAAGATTAAGTAAGCGGATATCACCACAATAACGTCTCTCCCACCCTCCCCGTAATCCGAAGAAGGACCGCCGGAGCGGAGTAGGAGGTCCTCTCCGTCCGCTAATTCTCGCTTCTTCCGCCGCCGTGCACTTAACTCGGGAAACTTACACTGGACTAAAGTTGAGCAGCTCCGTGGGAGTGATTTTCTATTAAGGTTCCCTGGCTCCTTATATTCTGAGATGAAACATGAATAAACGGGTGAGCAGAGGCTGCTCGGGAGTTGGGAGTTAAGAGGTACAGAATTGAGGAAATCTCTTCCTCGCCAGAGCTCAATTGTCCGACCCTAGTCTAGAGCGATTTGTTCACCGTTTACTGCATATTCGCCAAAAATTCCAAGGTATACAAGTGCTAAAAGAAATGTACTGCTCCTCAGTAGGTTTGCGTTATTTAAAAAGACAATACGTGTGGCCGATCCATATTTTGTTCTTGTTTTATTGCGTCATATCTTGACCCATATTAATCTCTGAAGTTATTGACTGTAGGAAATCTTAGATAATTAAAAATGGCATATTTGAATTGTAATCAAAAAGCTTTAGCGCACGCAAATCATGGCGATCGGAGGAACAAGACAAAGACGGAGATGGATGTGTATGAAGGAGAAAGGGCGCACATACGATGAATTTACCATTTTTAGCACCTCTTCAGATGTTTCAGGTACTTCCTTATGATTAAGGAAAGAAAATTCATACCTTTTGTTCTTGGCTATTGAATTAATTTTTCAAGGTTGTTTTTTCGGCTTGAATATGACTAAAATGTATACACATGGCCTAAAATATAAACACAACTGCTTTTAGAAGTAATTTTCGTTGTTACTGTTAAGAAAATTGAGATATTATTCATTTACATGCTTTGGCAAAAATTACGTACGTAACGCAGCACCACTCATTCTTAAACCTTTTGAAGCATCTTGTAAAAACACGTAATATACATAAAAATAATATCTACGATTGATTTAAATGCGAAATGAATATCGTACTCAGCTAGAATTTTCAGAAGTCTTCAAAGGGCAATCAGTGGATCTTTCATGGCCATGGTATTAAATTAATTATGATAATCAACTTGAATCATCATTTCATCAAAATACCCTGTATTAAGGCTTGCATTACTCAGATGAGTACATAGGTATTTTGGAGTACTTAGGATTTTGAAATTTGGAATTCATATTCCTCAAACAGTAACACATTTTTGAGAATATGTAACCATCTTCCTTGATATATATATATATATATATATCTGTGTTTGTCTACTAGTTAGTGAATTTACATATATATATATATATATATATATATATATATATATATATGTAAATTCACTAACTAGTAGACAAACACAGAAACTAAAACATATAAAAGAGGGACTCACTATTTCTCAAATTTTCGGTGGTATATATATTTTTACAAAAATATATATTTTTATATAAAAGTGGTTATATATATATATATATATATATATATATATATATATATATATATATATATACCACTTTTGTCACTTATTTGAAAATCCCACGGACCTGCACAATTATGTAAACGGACAAGTCGAAACAAACACAGAAACAGAAACACATAAAAGAGGGACTCACTGGGTCTCGATTTTTCGGCACCTTTCTCAAGAGGAATTAGGAACAGAACTGTGATATATATATATATATATATATATATATATATATATATATATATATATATATATCACATAGTCTTCGCAGTCGTGCAAAATGGACGAGGAACGGAACGAATAACACGCGCTCACCCGCGAGAAAAGCGACCATTCGCTCCAAGACAATAGTTTTGCAATGCAACCGGGGAGCTCGTTATATCCATTCCATTCGGGGTGAATTCTTGCCAAGACCACGCGAGGGTCACGGCAACGAGCAAGGCCCTCCACTTTGTCATTCCAGGGCGGACCGTTCTCTCTTTTCTGGCAGCCTCACAAACATTTTCGAATCTTCGGAATCTGCTTTGTGTCTTTGCGCGGGGGGAGACGGCGGGGTGGCGGAGAGAGCACACGATCCCCGCGACTCGAATCCTCGCCAAGTTATTCCCCCTCGTCTCATCCCACCGAACGAACTGCTAAACCCTCACCCCCACGTCGGAGTACGTCCACACTCATACCGTTCCAGAGCCCCCATATCCCCCGTGGCGAGCTCAAGAAGGAAGAGCAGGAGAGTTTTCAAGACGGGAGGAAACGGGGAATTTCTCCGAGGCGTTGGATGCGAGAAAACGGAGCATAGTGTCTGTGTGTTACGGTGGCGGTAGGAGGGAGAAGGGTCTGCAGAAGAAGGGCGAGTGATAGGGAGATTTCGGATGGGAGAGGAGATGAGAGAAGAGAGAATTGGGAGGGGAGGATTTCAGTCCGGACCGCAGGAAGGTGTAAGGGAGCGGCATAAATATTTGGGGGGGGGGCACTCCCGGGGTGTGTGTGTGGATATGGTGAATAAACGAAATCGATGGGAGGTTTGAGGAGAGGGCATTGAAGAAGGGAGGAAGGAGTGTGGGGACCGAATGTTGAAGGAAACGGAACGAGGAAAACATGCGCTCTCTCTTTCTCTTTTAGAACGTTGCTCAATTTGGAAAGTGGAGAAAATATTTCGGGTCTCATTTTCTTGTTCGTACGTTCCTCCCGTAACACTTTATTTATGCCAAAGGAAGCAATCCTTGGGCGGTGACCACCGTTTATGCGGAAATGGTGGCGAACTTAGTATTTGAGTATTTGTTACGGATATGCAGGCAACGGAAGTGATAATATGAAAACGTCTCAATGGATGGCTAAAGACGAGACTTCTCTTTTTTTGCTGACTTCAGTGATAGAAAAGCACTGGGCTAAAGAAAACGATTTATGAAATAAAACTTTAATTAATTCTCCGTAATTTATATGTGTGTGTGTGTATGTATATATATATATATACATATGTGTGTGTGTATATATACATACATATATATATGAGTCATATCTTATCTTCCGAAGAAGACGGAGCTCAAGTCCGTCGAAATTATCAAGATATTATTGTGAGTGTTCTTTTTATGTGTTCTCGTGCTGTGTGTTACTAAGTTTTTTACATACATACATATATATATATATATATATATATATATATATATATATATATATATATATATATATATATAATTACAGAGTTTATCTTATATGTATCTTGTTTGAAAGTCTCACGGATGGAAATAATAATTTAAAAATTCAAACGAAGGAGCGATATAGCCCTAGGCTACAAAACCACAGAGAAGTACATACGGAAGGTCACTGATATTCCAAATTTTTGGTGGGTACCTTCCTCTGAAACTCTTTTCGAAGGAGTTTCTTCTTTTCTCTAAGTAGAGAAGAAACATGTATTTTGAACTTGGTTGGGCTTTTATATGTTTTATCAGTGATTTTGTTAGATAGCGCTATGTCGACCCTTCGTCTGAGTTAAAAATATGTATATACATAAAGTGAACTTAGATAAATTTTTATGCCGCTTTTCTATTCATCCATGGATAGTTTTAATGCCTGCACAACAATAATATTGCGTACCGAACGTGTCGGAGGAAAAAACCGAAGACTACACTAAATGGAGAGTCGGGCAGGTATGTAGAAAGCAGGCGAACCGGAGTGGAACGTGTATGGGTACATGTCAAAGGCGAGGCATCCAGAAGAACCACTACCAAACACTCGCAGCCACGAAGAGAAATAGTCCCTTTTTGCCTGTGATCAGGACCGGAGTCCTTTGAGGTGACAGCATCTCAAAGCAGAAATGCAAAAGAGCGAACTAAAAACTATCATGGAAAGGAGCGCTGTTCAAAACCACGGATGCCTAATATTACCCACGGAATACCTTCGATCACTCGTTCTTCTATCATTTCTGTTTCCCGTGTACTATGTCTGACCGAGAAAAATGGAGAATCGTTAGTCAATATCGTGTTCGAACACATGAGATCTCCACCGCGGAGGTCTTTCTAATTAGCTTGACGGAGGAATAGAGTTGGGTGCCGTCGGACGACACCCTTGTGCTCGAGCCGAATCCCTCGAGGAGGAACGAGGAGACCGGGATCAGGGACGAGGGTGACCTCTTCCACTCCCGCCCCTCCGATCCTCAACGGGGTCATCCGAGTAGGTCCATCCCCCTCCCATGGCTTAAAAGCGGTTCCTTCGGCAAGGGGAACGGGTCGAGTTGGACATTCGGTGGCCGTACTCATGTCGCGAGCACGATTATCCTCGATGACGCAACACCGTTCCTTGGGGATCGGAAATTCCTCGTCCCATTCATCTACACGCGACGGTCTTGTGATCTGAGGTCCTAGTCCGCACGCCAATTTTGGATTCGCTGGAGATTTTATCTCGACGATCCTCCAGGCGAAAGCTAATCCACCTCTAGGTCCCCGGGGTAGGGCGAATGACGGTGATATTGTTGCGCCCGGGAGTTTATTGAGTCTACCTCTGACACGGATCTGTCCAGTGCCTTTTGAACCTTTTTTTGATGGCTATTTGTGGCAGATATGCAGGTCGATCATAAAATCTCTTATTGGTGAATCATCTCTGATGACATCCATGAGAATCGTGATAAATAATTGAATTTAAAAAACTGATACCGAAGAATAATAATTAAAGTATTATGATTGACAGTGAAGGTAACGCTCTTTATATATATATATGTATATATATATGTATATATATATGCATATATATGTATATATATATGTGTGTATGTAAGGTAATCTACCGGTTAAGGTAGGTTTTTGGATGGACACAACTATCAAATAAATATTATGAGACTCCAAACAGAATACAATTTAGCAACCTACCAATCCATCAGGTCCCTCTTCATCTCTGTGTACTTCTTCCCTCCCTTCATCCCGTCCAACATCCCTATCCTGTTCCTGCCCTTTCCTCGTTTGCCTAACATTCCCCCCTCTATTACCGTCTTAAACATCCAACTGCCGGTCAATACGCCTTTCATCCATTTTACCTGCCTCCATTAGATTTCTCCCAACAGACCCCTCTCCATGCCCCCCATCCTCCACCGGCCATTGATGTCAAAAACACTATTGAGGAAGGTAACGGGAAACCACCTCAAATATTATTCCCAAGATTTTTATGATGGTCACAAATGTTATAATATACAGTAATCAACCCGAAGGTCTGTTTAGTAGGTGATGGAGCTTCACATATATATATATATATATATATATATATATATATATATATTTATATATATATATATTTATATATATTTATATATATATATATATATATATATATATATATATATATATATATATATATATATATATATATATATGTGTGTGTGTTTGTGTGTGCGCGCACACACACACATATATAGATATATATTTATATATATATATATATATACATACACACACGCAAATATAAATATTCACTCGTGCTCCTGTATACACGTTTTGAAAACAAATTGAAACTTTAATAACTAACATTTTATATTTTACTCATAAGAGTAATCAACCCATTGTCATAACTAATCAATTTTTCTGAACATTTTATAATTAATTATTAAAATAAAAACTTCGTCTGTAAAAAGCAGCCTATTTTAGGCAGTTTCTAATGCCATTTTTCTCAAGAGTTAATTAGTGTTTTCCACGACTGCAAATATACTTAAGCGTTAAGTCAAAGTATTATTTGCTAGGATGATAATACTTTGCATTTGCATGCGTGTAATGCATATAAATTGCATTTGGTGCCGTCAGTATTCTTGTTTTTTCCAATTGTTTAATTCAATTGATAAAGTAGATGCATCATAAAATGATGCAAGTTGGCAAAATCGTAAGAAAAATTGAAGGAGGAAATTGGTTTAGCTGACAGATATAAAAACGCGGAATGAGGACAAATTGTGAGAAAGTATTTAAAGGATTAGAATATAATATGAAATGTATGCAACTCCAAACGAAAACATATCAGGGTTTTCAGGTATTTTAACCATTCAAAATAGGTACTAGAAATTTTAACAAATCGCGAGGTGTTAGGGAAATTTAAAATGTTAATAATTAACGGTTGAAAATAAAAAAAATAAGTCTGCGTTTAACAAGGGACTTTTTCAGTGGTACAATTAACCGGTTTTACTGCCATAATTAAACAAATTGTTTAATTATTATGGTCGCATAAATATATCAATATTTATTTCTCTTTATTGAATAATAAAATCCCTATGCCTTGACAATTTCTAATGTTTTCGTAGATATTTATTTCTCAAATCTAAATGTGGTACAAAATATCTTGTAATATATAATTTATTCAACATATACATTTTTTATGAATATTTTAAATGCTCGCGTATCATTTCTGTAACTTACTTATGCTAAACAGGTAAAACTCAAAGACATGCAGAAAAAATCTAGATATTTCAGACAGATTCTTTCAGGAAAAGGGAAAGTGCTCTTAAATGTTGCTCTATTAAGACGCCACTTGATGTCCACCAATGGATACACAATAATGAAAAGAAAACATTACATTTGTTCCGCCTAAATTGAATCTCGTTGTTGGATGCGCTCGCATGAGGTCGTCGGGATGCTCATGTTAACTAAGCAGACATCTAGAGATCATTTCTTTTTTCGAAAAAAAATTTAACTGTATAGTGAAAATTAAAAAATGGTTCCATCGTCCATAATTTCCTTACCATCTACTTCTTCGCTGGAGGGAATATTAGTGGAAGAGAAGCATGTGGTAAGAAAGGCGTGGGTGTTGGAAGCGAGAAAGAACACTCGGAGTAACTGGAGGAAGGAACATAATTCCCCGCCTCAGGCGCAGTCAATGAGACGATACGGGAGGGGGTAGATGAGGACGAGCAGGAAGGGATGGGCGATTGAGTGCGGAGAGGGGAGGGAGAGAAATGAGAATATTCCGGGGTACCAGAATTGCTAGCTCAAGGCGTCTTGAACAAATTACGTCACGATATGCCATCTGGGGGGTAGAGGAAGGCTTTGGGCCATCGCGAAATGCTTACTCGCTACATGTATTTCGCTCAAAGACAAGCTCGGTAACAGAATTAAGTGCGCGAAATAAGATATACTTCAAGAATTATCTTTATGTTGACAAATTAACTTTCAACCGAAGAAGCCGGTGTTAAAATCTCGTTTAAGTATCAATGCATATTTGGAGATTATTTTGATGAATTTAGGTGTATTATATGGCCAATTTTATTCACTTTTAAGATTGCTTGCAGGTATTTATTTATTTGCTGAAGGGTTAAAGAGAATATCCCCCTCCCTAATGTTATCACGGTCTTATAGGAGTGAGGACAGTTGCGGATCTTGAAAACACCTAAGGATCGAGGAAAGTAACGTGTTTGAGAAAAAATATTAAAGATAGTGTTAAATTTAAAATAAATACTCACAGTTTACAGACCGCAATTTATCCGTCAGTATATATTTTTTTCTAGATGGACAAAGAGGTCTTCAAAATTGGTGTGGGGCTTTTAAATATGTAACATTACTCAATTTTATTTAAGGCGAAAATACTCGAGAAGAAAAAAAATACGAGAAGGAGAGGTTCTTTCAACAAGCGGGGGACCATGGGGGTATGACCTTATTGAGATCGGACCCGAGTTCCTTAAATCCAGAGCACGTGGAAAAGTTCGCGAAGAAACACCATTGATTTTTAGGATAATTCCTTATTATTAAATAAAAACAATATAGTTTGCACTGATGATCATCGTATCTTGGCATGAAGAATAGAGCTTGTAATGTCCACATGCATATTGTAATACGTACAGCGCACGTTTCAACGCCTGTGCGTCTTCATCCTGCACACTTATATACCATCCATGAACATATTTCGTTATTAGATGATGATACATAGGTTCTGACAAACGAGTGTGCAAGTACACCCGCTCGGTTTGTTCTATAAAATACTCTCCTACCACGTCACGTTAAGTAACTTAAACATAATCATGGACTTAATGTGGTTTTAGTGGTACACTCTATCCTGTTATGACTCGGAGAAAGGTATGATTCGTCTAGCCGGTTCGAAGCAGACCGGAAATAGTTCAACGGCAATTATGGACGTCGAAAAATTGAGAAACAAACTCCTTCCACCCCTCTTCTTCATATTTTTTCTTCTCCTGCCAAAAAAGCCGCCATCTCACCACCTCTCATTTTTCCCTGCGAGAAAAGAGTAGGGAGACCTTGGCCCCATTTTCTTCCCCCCACCCGTCTCTCTTTCCTTTGGCGATAGACATACGACGCCGCCGCCTTCAGCCAGCGGTCCATCCCAATCATTCCGTGAGAAATGCCTTCCTTTGCTCTCCTTTCAGCTTTCCGGTCCCGTCCTCCCATGCAACAGCCTCCATGACGACTCCTTCCCCTCCCCAACCCTCCCTCTTCTTTCTCCCATCCTGCCTTCCTTCTTGCCTTCGTCTGAGTGTGGCTGCTACCTTGGATCACCTTTGGACAATTCGCATGCTCAGTTTAACACGGCTTCGAAAGCATGCACGCGTGTCTAAGTGATTCCCTGAAAGCCGCGGCGAGTGTGTGTGGTAGTGAAGTAATTCCACAGCAGGCAGGCACGATTCGTGTAACACGTCACTAAAAGGTTTATAGTGCCTCAATGAGTTTACACAATTCAAACTACGAGGTAGACTTGAATTACGAACAGCATAGCGAGCACTTATGTATTTTCATTTTTTAACCATTACTCGTTTCACGAAACTCTTGGAGGCGGCTGTTATAACGCAATAATATGCAATTGATGTGAAAATAGTTTTAGAAGTAAATGAGAGATTGACGGTGATGGTTTATATGGTTGATGGCTATGATCGTAGCTCAGGGCAAACATTACATCTCTGAGTCAGTTCTCACTTGGTCAAACCTCTCTATCTACTTTCTCCTTATAAATTTGTTCATTGCTCATACATAATGATTAAAATTTATATTTCATTTGATATGAACAATTATAGCAGAGAGTGTTGCCCTTTGAGAGTACAGCTTCGCCGTTCTACATCATACAACATGCATACACTTTACACTTTCAGGCTTCATTTCGTGGAAATGTTTATACCCATATTAAGAGAGTTATTTTCCGCAGACTTTTTTCACAGTACAATGCATTTCACTGACTTGCGGCATCATCAGGTGATGGGGAGGGAGGTGGAACATGCGTTCATAGACATTGTTTTCAGTGGAATTATTTATGCTAAGCTTACATTTCGGAGTAATAGCTCTCATATCAAAATAGTTTTGAGCGGATGGAGTATTTTTCTGTCAAGAGTGAAAATACCTTAAAAAAGAAGTATTAGTAATTCCGTATGTTATAAATTCAGAAGTATATTATTGTCTTAATTTCTTTTTAAACTGTGTCGAAAGGGATAGAGGAATAGGGCCGATTAACATCTAGTGACGACTCCAAATACCCATTTCTTTATATCCTTACTTTTCGGCTCTTTTCATTTGGAACGCTGCTAGTGGGACAAGATTGAGATCTATATGAATCATATTTCATCCCGTTTTCATTCGGGCGCCTCTTTAAATCACCTGATACTTTTCGGGATATTTTTGGTTCGGTTTTCATAATTTTACATCTTGAGTGGAGCAACTCACTTGCCACTTACTCAACCTCGTTCAGGGATGTACATTTGCCGCGCGAGTTCTGTGCACCAATGATTTTGCGTGTCCTATGAAAGCGTCTCGTAGAGCATGCTGTAAACCTAGCTCCTCGCTATGTACCATACGCTACAACTATTGGGGCAGACTCCTAGCAAGACACTTTTCGACTTAATTAGTCGGCACTACTATATCTTTACCGGGACCTCACATCGAGTAAGATGTAAACATTTTGGAACTGTCCCAGGCACCACTGAAAGTTTAACGAAATGCTGAGTTCAAACCGGTCGATTGGTGAAAATGTGCGAATCGCTATGGAATGGTGCAGAGTGTCTTTCAATCTGGAAGGGAAAATCCCTGAAGACGCAAATACTAAATACCAGAATATTACAATTCCAAAGGAATCAGTCCTGAGATTTTGCTTACGGCAACAATTCAAGTCAAGGAATTGTGTTAACCTAAGAGATGTAGAATATTGACAAATCCAGACTAGGACTTTTTTTCCATGTCCAATTCCTAAGTACAACTCAAAATGAGGGAAAAAATAAAAAGAAATTTTGTCCGGAATTATTTCCCTCCTTTTAATGTATTTTTCTAATACATTGAAATATGAAAAAATGTATAAAGTAGCAAAGAGTAAACGAGGATTTCTGTTCAGCGAGTAATTTGCATCATTAGAGACTACTTGGGTAACTGTGACCCCCCCCCGGGGTGATAGAAGGCCATCACTGACAAATCAGAAAAGAAAATACATAGCTCTTCCGCATATGTGTGGATAAACAAAGTATTTTCTTTTCCGATATGAATCGCTTCCACAAAGTGACTCCTCAAACCATTCTATTCATCACTGACTTATTTAACTTTTTACCCTGTCTCCTTTCAAGGATGTGGCGACAAAACTCCCATTAATGAGTGGCTGGTGTTTTATGCCTACAGTTCAACAGAATCATTTTCGTTGTTTAATGATGAAACTACGACCGTTCTCGCGGTTTCACTGCTCCGGTGGAGAAGCCCGGCCGAAGTGCACCTTTTGCATTCCACCGCACGTTGCGGGTTCCTCTTTATCGTGAGTCGATGAATGAACTCCCCCAGGGATTCGCACATTGAATCGGCCATCACCAGTGACATCACCAAAGAGCGGTCATTGGCCCCCTCTGGTCATAATCAGCCATGACTTGCAATCACCGAGGGAGAGACATACCTCCCTGAGTCATCGTTATAGATGACCCCACGAGATGCTTGTTGGAAAACAAAAACCCACCTTAATGCAAAAGTGTCACACCCATTTGTAGTGGTCCGTAGAGTATTGTGTGGTTGCAGGTGATTAAAAAACATTTCATCAAATTTTATTTATCTGTTTTTCATCCCTAGGATGATGCTCTCGTGTGGTTTCTGAAATCCATGTAAGTCTGCATTGACTTGTCATCAGATTTCCCAAGGGCTGATCGGCAAGATGTGACACGACACTCTAGCGACCATTGGGACACCCGGAGAATACGTTTTCCAGCAAGAGCGAGTGTTAGTCTAATTTGCAAGGAGTAGTACTAATTACGGAAGGAGATGGGAATAACGTACAGTCATGTTAAGATAAAATGAGATGACGGCTTATTGGATGAGAGGATGAGGATCGTTGGAGGAAACATCACGGAAAATGTATACATGGTATCAGCACCGGGCTATGCAAACATTTCCAGCCGGTGTAGTCCTTGTCGAAGTTCAAACTGCTGATTGAAAGCTTCCAATGCTTACATGTAGGTCAGAAAGATTGGGTGTGGGCTCCTGGTGGTGGGATGTGGTTTGTACGGTTGCTATCTTACTTGGTTCCCACCTTGAGGATCCGGGTTGGATTCCTAATAGAAGGTGACGATCCCCGACGGTGGCCAAAGTTTTCATTGGCCTTTCGATCCCTACGTCGTGACATGTGGAGAGCACTTAAAGATAGGTATGCCGTGAGTCGTAGGTTACGTTATGCTTTTGGATCCCTTGGCGCCTTTAACTAAAATAACCTGATGCCGGCACCGGGTTTTTCTCCCCGCTTCTCCCATTCCCTGAAAATTAGGGATATCTTAAATAACTATATGCGCAAGGATTGCTACAATTAATTGGCATCTGTGCAGAACACATGGTATAACGAAATACACGTACTTTATGACCCACATTAAATTCAATTTCTCTTATGAAATTGATTTGGATGCTAAAGCATTTGCATCCCGTGCATTTTATGACAAATTTGCGCGTGACATATTACTACTCACACTTGCTCCAGATATTTCACGTTTTTTGATAAAACTTGTGAATTCGGTGAACTTGACCATTCTGAATCCACGTCTGGCCTAATTGATTTGCTGCGCAGAGAAGCATGGTGGGATGGTATAACGGGTGAAAAAAGTGGCGGTGGCTCTCTCGTGGAAGGGGTCGGTCGGAATGACTACGCTCACCCATTAGTGAGAATCTGGTTCCGGCTGCACGACTTGGAAATCGCCCTCACAGGCTCCTCTATCAAGCTGCTGAAAAATTGGACCAAGTTCAAGGGAAATAAATGGCTAGAGTTTTGTTGAAAGATGTTTCCAGTGCCTTCAGATTACATGTATTAACTCGAGAAAACGTATGCCATTAATTTCACGAGACCAAAAAAATCTCACCCAAAAATTCTGAAAACATTTAAAGAAAGAATATGTGAATCATTCAATTCACCAAAAATTTTTCTCAAAAATAAATTTCACAAGCTTAACGCCCTCTTTAGGGAGAATAACATGTGGGATTCTATTTTTTTAATTTAAAAATCATAATGAATGTAATTTTAATAATTATTTTTCCATGAATACTAAAAAAAGTATCGTTCCTAATGAAGTAGTGTGAGATGGACGAATAAAATATTTTGTAATAATTTAACGGTGAATAATATTTTTCTCGGATTGAAGGACCATCTCAGCAAGGCAAAAAATTGAAATGGATATTTTAGAAAAAAAAAAGATTGGGAATGTAACTATCCGAAAGGGAGCTGATTCTGTTAGAATGTACTAATGGTATTAAGACTTCTACTGGACCAGGGATCTTGTCTCGTTCCATCGCATTAAAGAATTAAGTTTGTCAAGAGTCAAGGAGACGAAGTCGTATCTAGAATGTACATATCCAGGAAGATGGGACACGGGTTTCCGTTATATTATTGTTCCGTCCACTGTCAACTGGAAAATAGATTTGAGACATCGAGCCGTGTGTTATAATGTAAAGATTACTCTTTTGTCTGAGGCCAAAATTGAAATTGCTTTCACTGAAACTTATTCCTGATTTCAAACGGGTCTCAATTCTATTACAAAAAAATACTCTCCCCGTCACGGATGTGTGTGTACTTGGCGCCAGATTTAATCTATTTTTACCTGTTCTATAAATCTCTTCAGGTCTGGGGACAATTTCGAGTCAATCAGTAGAGCTAATTAAGTTCCTTCTTTCATCGAGTGGCGCGCCAAGTTCTCATTCATGTTCTCCCTTGGAATCCACGCGATTAGAGGACGTTTATGTGATCCGATACCCGAGCGGTATTTTCGAGCAATAGGTATTTGCTTTTAGTACTCTCCCGAATGACTTCGATTTTCAGAATAGCATTCACTCCTTCATGACCTGACATGACTTAATTAGTGGTCAACCATTGTGAACCTGTCTTTGCAATTATTGTGTTGGGAGCAACGGGAAACACGGGTATTACAAGGAAGACCAAACTATCAGGTCAATTCATATCGCATAAGTTAAACGCTGAAGCTGAAGGAATAATTTTAGTTCCGTATTGCATTGATAGGCGAGAACATATCGATACGTTTACGGTAATAGACTACCGAAGAGACCGATTAAAGGAAGCTCTATCCCTATCACATTTGATGCCCACAAAAATGAAATAAACCACGTTTAACGATTTGGAAGTTTATTATTTCCAGATGGACGCAAACTGTGCAATCCTAAAGTTCTTAGCCTTCCTCATATAGCAATGCACTATCTGACCCCTCTCTTTACATCAAACTGTTCTTCAATTCCACATGCCTGCCATTTCCCTTCATGCCATCCAACATCCCCATTGTTTTCCTTTCCATTCCTTCGTTGTCTAACACCCTCCCGTCTATTACAGTCTTCAGCTTGTCGTAGCTAATCCAAATGCTCTTCATCCATCTCTCCTACCCACTTTGGATTTCTTCCAACAAAACCCTCTCCTCTCCCACCGTGCCTGGTAAGTTTCCGTTTTATTTGAGAATTTAAACACCCAAATATTAACTTGCATCAAATGCCAATGACTACAGATTGTATTTTTGCCAGGTGACTTGACTCCTCTCGCCACGCGCCCTAGTGGTGGCTTGAAGAACTAAATATAGATTTTATATCTCTGTAACGTAGATTTGATGCAAAATATCACACGTCTTAGGTTAGCATAAGAACTTCGCGCCAATCAATACATTTAAGCCATCCTTTCATTGCTGAACAAGTGAAATGCAGGTGTGTTCGAATTTGTCACGAAATACGTACATTAGCTTGGGTTGAACGGGATCCGACCTAGAAATACCTTATTGCCGACCGGAAACTCTAATCAGTCGCTCCAAATACCGTCTCGGCGGGGAGTTCCAGGGAAATTACACGTTCTCAATTGCAATTCACTTTTCGTAAAATTGATCATGCCATATGTCTAGTCATTATCGTGAGGTTAAATACACGATTTAAGTGTGATTACTTATTAGCTCCATGAGGAAATTCCGCGGGAAACGTTAGACTCTTCTTTGTGTGCTCTTGTAAATTAACGGAGCAGAGAGATGTGAGGAAATCATCCAAAGCCCGATCAAGTCAATTGGATTACCAATGCGAGTTCCAAAATATTTTCTCACTCTGTTACACTAGGAACGTGATAACTCACTCTACTTGCGACTACGTTCAATCCACTCGTAGTTTACGCTTGCGACATACTGAACGTTGCACTTTATGAAATTTATTCTTGTTGTAGTGAGACGTAAAGTAGGAGAAATGAATAGTAATGAAAAATCGTATTTGTGACATCTATATAATGAGTCGCTTTTATCACAATGGTTTTATATTTAAATTGAGAAAAAAAGTTTGGTAGAGGAGAGGAGTAGCCTTTTGAATGTGGCAGAGGAAGAAAGGAAATTTCTGGGTAAAATTATAGAAAAAAGATTGTGAGATATTGAGAGGAGGTAAGATTTTGACGGGCGATTTTGCTGGAAAAAAGTATAGGAAGGAATATACTAGGATTTTGGGCTTTATGAAAGCAGGTATTGTGCACTATGAACTGAAGGTTGAATACTATAAGGTAAAAAAGAGGATATTTCACTCGGTACGTAACACATAACAGTCGTTATGTTTCGTCCAAAACCTTCCTTTAATGGAAGATTAACAATTGTGGTAATGATATGTTTAGATATCTGCTGCTGTTTACAACTTTCTATCCGAGGATAAAAGGCCTTTAATCTCCAGCACTTCATATGAATAGGCAACTAATTGATTATGCAAGCTGTGTTTACGCATGCTGCATGGCGCTTATTCATTTTCTCCGTGTGATGGCTAAAGAGACCTTCCGCGGTGGAAGGTGCCAATTCTTCATGAAAGGCGCCAAACGGAAAACATGGCTTAATGCCCTCATCCGTCGGCCTTCCCTCTTGAGAGTGCGCGCTGGGAAGCGATGGGGAATTTTACTGTTTGGGAAAGAGTCTAAGC
Source organism: Hetaerina titia (assembly GCA_037158775.1). NCBI lineage: Eukaryota > Metazoa > Arthropoda > Insecta > Odonata > Calopterygidae > Hetaerina > Hetaerina titia. The sequence goes on from CM073769.1 coordinate 115,461,650, forward strand.
AGAGAGAGAGAGAGAGATTCGAATCGTGGCCTTCGGCCAGGAAGAGCCATGATGTCCGTCGTCCTTTTCAGTGAGTCCTTCGCTTGGCATTAATCTTCCCAAGTCTATGGTTTCGAGATTAATCTGTGTTATATTACGATAACAGCTAACGCTTAAAATTTAAACTTTTCCTTGCATGAAATCCCGTACAATGATGGTACTGGGGTGAAAATGCTTGACGGTCATTAGTTACTCACGAGCGGTCAAGGGAGAAGAACAGGGGAGTCCTGTGTTTTCTCAGCAGTTGTGATCGACATAAAAACGTTGAATGTAATAGCACTGTGACACTTAAAGCGGTGCCATACAGAAAGGCTGCCAGGTGTGAGGTAATATGTGCTGACTGAATACGTAATTCTGTGTCATCGTTTGGCAAGGGATTCATGCTTTAAGTACAAACATATATTTGTAATGACAATGCACGTTGAACAATATAGCTGCCATTTTTTACCTCTATTCCAAACCTGTGATTCTTCTCTATGACTACTATTACTGCACGTATCCTTCACACCGCATCAATAAATGATTGCATTTCAAGCTTGAAGCAATTCTATGAACGCTAATTACATAATATCGTAAATCGCTTTTTGGTAATTTTTTTAAATGAGATTTTTTTCGAATAATAATCGTGAATAGCAAAACCATGTATTTACACTGACGTGTGACAATTTTTTTGGTACATTTAATATGGATTTGCTATTTTTATATGATTAGGAAAAATTTATTGTCAGCTGTTCAATATAATATTGATCGCACATGGGTAGAAAATTTACAAAATTGATTAGATTACGTTATTTTACTTATGTTTTGTTCAGCGTTGCTTCTTTTGCGCCCAAATTTTGATAGGGGAAAAAAGTCAAACCATTGCAGTAAACTTAAGGGTGGATTCATGAGTTAAGGGTAATCTCTTCATTCCTACACCTTGTGGGAACTACTTACACGAGTAGGGAGAGCATGCCTCTGCCCATTTGCACTATTCTCAGGAAGATATGGTGGATGATGTTGAGTGTATTCAGTGACGTCACCCAGATTTATGGCTATAACCGCACGCCTTTCCTCTAATGCTAGTTGGCTTCAAAAGGGAAGAGTTAATGGCAACAAATGCATAGATTTTCCCAATGCTCATGCATATATTTTTATCGGATTAGATGTATTAGGTGCTTTTATACCTAAGGGAAGGTTTTCACAGCTGTCACTTACGTTTGTATTTAAACACAGGAGTGGGTGGAAGAGGCGAGGTGTCCAATTCGGGAGTGATTGAAAGGGAAGAGATGTAACATGGGGTGCAACAGAGGTAGTGGAAAATCCGAAGCAAAAACTGTATCGTCGACGTTGCAATATCGGTTGCAAAATTTTTTACCGTACATGGGAAAACATTACACGCATCTGTAGGGGTTTTTTTTTACCTGCGATGTTTCAAACTTACTTACCTTAGCTCCTCTCTCTTTCTACATCGCGCCGATGTCCCCGGACTCGTCTTGCTCACCTCGTCCACCATCATCTCTTCCTCCTCTCTCTTTTTCGGAGTGACGTGATGTATGGGCAGCTCTTCAACCTCAGGCACGTCGTGGAAATGGATCTTTTTGGATATTACCCCAACCTCCCCCTTCCGTTTACTCTATGCTTCATCCCCACTACCACTCCCTACCATCGCCTCATAAACCGCTCTCCGTTGTCTCTTTCGGTGTATTCCTGAGAGTCGGCGAGATGAAGAGGAATGGGACGGAAATTAAGTCGCACTAATGCGCGGCGTGATGGATCGGGACACATGTGTCGCGGGGAGTAATGTTCGTCCCTGAACAAAGCAGCCTATTATGGTGGGGGAGAGGAGAAGGGGCGCCGGGGGAACAATGCAAGTTACCCCTTTGCTGCATCATCGCCACTATTTGCTTCCGTAAAGCAGCTAGAACAGCACCGCGGGATGTTATTTTTTTTATCATCATTCCCCATGAGCGATGAAAAAGAGCATCAATCCTCTGGATTTGCATTGTTCAACGTCCGAAAATATAGGGAGTAAATCTCCGAGGAGTCATCGTTAAGAAGCCATGCACTGCCACAAAACTAAACTATTAGGTATCGCGGCTAGCTTGGAAATGAGGGTTTAAATTTTCGTATGCCTTAAAACTGGACGCATTTGTATGGAAATTAATACATGTATTGTCTCACGTGTTCTCGGTGGTTACCATTACGCATGTTAAGGTAATCGCAGAGAACACGTTTAATTAACAATTTAATCAACTTGATCAACTGAATCAACCATACTGTATTTGTCGCGGATCACTGGTGTTCGGGTGAAGTTTTAACTCCTATATATAAGTATGCCCTATGGTTTAAACTTACCGATGACTCATTCTTAAGTATATTTCTGGTAAAAATGACGATCAACTCTCAGGAATAAATTTAAACAAAAAGAATACTAGTTGCTTGGACTGAATATTAAAAATTATTGTTGGGTCCAATTCCACACGATTTTGGCATTTCAATTGATTTTTTTAAGATACAATAGTTTCTTTATTTGACATTTGTTTTACAATAAAATGTTTGTTAGGAAAGCATAAAACGTCTGCGTCTAAGACGCCTAATAGATCCTTGGAATGCTATCATCTAGTGGGAAAAAATATAATACATGAAAGGTATTTCAATTACTAGTGAATTAATATGTATTTGAAATTAATGTGCTCCATATCATGCGATTTGTTTATAAATTATTTAAGTTTTTGATTTTATCTAAGAACTGTACATTTTTAATGCTTAATTATTTAAATTTATGCTATGAAAATTTTAAATAAGCCGTTAGTAATTGGTTCTCATTCAGAAGTAAGTGATGGAACCTTATTTTTAGAGTTAATGAATTACTAATTTTACCCAAATTTAGGTTAAACGATTAAATCGTATTTCTTGTAAAGTCAATTCTTTTTTTACAATATGTCAATTCGTGCTTGATTAACGACATTTATATCGTATTATTGGGATGTAAATTTAGCATTTGAAAATGACATTCTATTCAATATATTAATGTGAACTTTTTTAATGCGCAACGGAGATAAAATTTACCTTATCATAACATTTATTTACGTGTAATAATGAACATGTAAGCTTTAAATTTTTTCTTCCACTCTTTATTTCTCGCCTTTTTACCTTCAATTTTACAAAAACTCGGAATGAAAATCTTTTATTCTACGGTGTAAAATTGAAGCGTAATACGTAATATTACTTCTGAATAATGGAACAGTGATAAATGAATACGTTGACATTGAAACTTCAGAGTTGTTTTTAACGACTATTTATCGCGTTTTCCGAGCTGAGGGTAATCATATACCCCTTAGCGTTGTAACATCTGAGGACTCAAATTTTACGGAATTACTTTGATTACGAAGAACTCCATTCCATCTAGTGGTTGCCTCAGCTAGGTAAATGTATATTTTCTCTTCTTTTTGTGGATATATTGGATGCATGATAATACTTATGGCTTTTTAACATGCAACCTCAATCTTTGAATCGCATAACTTGAAGGACTCTATGTACAAAATCCAAAAGCAAGAATATGAAAAAAAATCATTGATCATTGAATTTAAGTTACGCTCGTGGCGAGTGAGTGACTCATTAAAATACCGGCCAATGTCGTAAGAACGATATTGATCGTTATTTAATGATGATAGCTTTTTTAAAGAAGTAGGACGTAGGTAAAGGATGGTGACATAAGAAAAAAGAAATCTTTTAATCGATCCCAGGCGAGACGGTGGTTTGCCCGTCACTTACCCCACCCTCGGTGTCTGTTGACCTTGCAGTATTTACGCCGATAGAACCAACTCTTCCTCTAGTTCCTCCGCTCGTCTAATCCACTTCTTTATGAGGTCACATAAACCTCGCCATCGCCAAACATTGAGTCGTTTTTCTTCGGGAGCCGCGGTCGTTCAATATTCTCAGAGGGAAAACGAGTTAAATGGCTGACCCGAAGATACAAATATGTCCGACGGAATGAAGTGTAGATCCTTGGTCCGTCATCAGCTGGCTTATCAATGTGGAAGATACTCCTGTGTATTTTGGTAATGATTTGGGACATGAAAGTGGAGAGGCAATATTTTGAGGCCATGCTCGGAAGGATATTCAAATACGAGACGAGGATGGTGGTGTCCGGTGGAGGTAAATAAGAAAGTTAAATGCGGGGTAGAAATGGCGCAAAGGGATGGATGAAGGCCGAATGCGAAATTTTTAGCTCCTCGCGTATCTCCTTAAGCAACTTCCGCTGATTCCCTCCGACGAGATGGGTTGCGCAAGTTTCAGCTCAACTTCATCTCTATAGGAGGAGCTCCTGACCTAGCCTCGTGAATATTGTGCGTTATCTAGTAGTCAAATACAAAATGCATAATTTCTACGGATCGCTGCGTATGTACGATAATTTGATAATTGCTTTGGTCTGATTAATCATACAGAAGATATAGCATTCTTATATTACAACTTATTTTTGGAATACTTCAGTTCTAATGATTTTAGATTAGTAATTTACTGACCACATACACTTTAACGGCCCTTCTTAATTTTGAATAGCTTAATTTATTTTTGGATTGATTTAATATTAAACTAACTTTGATTCTCTTGACTTATCCTTACCATATTTTCCTGAAAACCCCATGAAAATAGCAAACTCATAGTCACTTCGAGCAAAAATAAATGCGAAATTTATTCTAGAATATTTCTTTAGACTGGTTATCTGGAAGATTTACTTTTGTTCCAGTTTGACACATGAAAAGAAAGTTTTTTCGGATTTCACTGAATATTTTTAGGGATTTTTTTAAAAATAAGTTTGTTTTACCAATCCTGAACCTAATTAAAGTGACACTAGAAAACATGGTCACCCATGTATGAAAGTTTCTTCTACAAAAACTAATACCAAAATTGTTTTCTTAAACATATGTCGATTGTGAATCAGCCGGTTATAAAGAAAAAAGAAATTATTATGAATTCTGAATATAATTACCGCGGGAACGAGTGAACTCTGAGTATTACAATTTATGTGCGATTCTGCCATTAATGACACCTTCTCCACTTGTTACCACATCACCCCTTCTCCGCTCAGCCTTCTCTCTTCCAATTGTCAACTCTGCATGAAACTATTGATGCATGTTGCCGTTCGATTCTTGCTACAGGATTCCTGTACGTCAACATTCCTCAGCCATGTTATCTAAGAAGCTCACGCAGTAGGTCTTGTACCCTACGCAATATCTTGAAAATGGCACGAACGTTGCATCTGGGTTTGGTAGAGTAAAACTAATGCATGGCATCGTGCAACGTATTTAACAATGATACATTTAAAAGGATGCAATTCTTGAAATCACGGTTTTTAACTCTTGAATAAGAGTAAACGAAACACCGTTTATATTATCCAGTCTTTAATGTAATGCAAATGTTAACTAGACATTTATTTATCTTCATGTAATGACATGGGATATGTATGGAAATGCTGTTGGTGCATCGATTCACGCTAACGGTATGAAGGCAGTACTGACAGGTAGTGGGATATGGAAGGCCGTAATTCAAGGAAGAATGTTTCATGCTGACAAAGTGAGAATGATTTATGCTTCTCATTGAATTGGTAGTTGTGGTGCAATAACAAATTAAGGCAAATGACTGCTTCACAAACCGGTTCTTATAAAGAATATTTTTTCTCCAATAGCCCATCATCATAGCATTCGAAATACGTGTATAATCTAGACGTGTTATTACTTGTAATTACTCGCAAGTGAAAAGTTACCTGAATATCCCCAATGTTACAGTCAATGATTGCTGAAGGCTGGCGGTCTTAATACATCGTCACACGTCTATGCGTAGACTTGTAGATAAAGATTAAATTTAGGCTTCTAGGTAAATCTTATTGCTGTTGGCCAAATCTCACGCGTATGATTTTTTATCGTATAAACTAACTTTTGGTTTCTCGTATCGTCGTCATTATGGGCTAACGTATATTTCTATTGAAGCAAGCGCGAGACTGGCATGCGGCCGAAAAACTCTCATCTCGTTGCATGCGATCGATTCGAGGGTAATTGCCTGGAGATGACGTGGGACGAGAAAAATCACGAGGTCGTCACAGGGATTGTCTGATAGTGTGGCAATTAGGAAGGGACAGGTGGGGCAGGGATTCATCTAATTGAAGTCCCTTGGGAATGCCGCCTGATGATGCTTCAAACAGAGTTGTATGGAGAGGTACCAAAAATTATTTCTGCGATTCGTAAATGATGCTTACGTATACCTTACTGTATAACCTTGAAAATAACTCATTCTCAATAGCAGTAGGAAGTAAGCGGTTAGTCCATATTGTGTCTTAAAATCTCTGGACGTTATTTCTTGAAATGTATAATGAGAAAACAATGGAAAACTATTAAAGAATATGAAATAATGCCCGAAAGAGAAGTGAATCAATTTTGACAAATAGCAGTTTGTTCTCACAAAACATTTCAGATGAAAATTTGAAGGGTAGTGAAACAAGAGTCATTATCTGAAGAATTACCTCTCGAATTCCGTCACTAAAAGGATAAGAACATCCGTCAAAAAAATGTCCCCGTTTTGATAAATTTAGTAATGTGGTTGAAATCTTTGCTTATTTTTTATGCGCATTTTCTCCCATGAAATGCCACACGCGATGATTCTAAAACTACTGAGCTGATAAAACAAGTGGCGCGAAATTGAAGTTCCACAAGTTTTGGAATCATCAAGTGACATATAAACATATTCCGAGTCATAAACTCTTATTTACTTACTCATCCCAATTTAAGACTGCATTCGGTTTTTCTAATCATCTAGTCTATAAATATAGTGCGCAAGGGCAATATGTAGACCCAGTCTCCATCAGTTTTCCATTTCCATTGCATCATATGACAATAATGAATGAGCGATTAAATGCATGGTAAATAATGAATCTCGTTTTAGACGTCAACTCAAAATATTAATTTAGGCAAAGTTGATATGATAATTCACCGTAATTTGTATCATGCAATGATTGATATACTCCAGGTGAATGTTTAATGTTTGTATGCCATAGGATATGATCTCAGCTGTCTCACCTCTTTCGGCTCTCTCCCTATGCTCGCATATCGCACCAAACCGCATTTCGCCCTTCTTCACCTCTCAAATCACTTGGATCTCCTACTCCACGTCTGGTTCATCGCCCGCTCTTCTTCTGCACTGCCTATTTTCCGCCTATCCCCCCCGCCCTTCACCTCACACCGGTCATACCCCCTGACGCTTACTCCAAACCAATCCTTCCATTACAGTTGTCCCACCTGCTCGAGCCTTCGAAATGATGTTATGCGAAGTTGGCGGCTGACGACTAGGGTTGCCCTATCGTAATTGTTATCCTCCGATTTGGACGCACTAGGTCGCCTTCAGTATATCCGGCACCGCCAATTGAATAATTCTCATCTACCGCATGATATTAGAACACGTTTTGGTTACTGTTGACTGTAATAGCCTGTAAAGAATAATCGTTTCCTGCTGGAAGAATTTAAGACCTTATTAAAATTTGGGAGAAATATTGTTCGAATTACTGCTTGGTACGGTCTCACCACTCTCTCCACAATTAATCAACTTCATTCCTCACTTCAGCTACCGTAAAAAAGCCAAGAAACCGTATCGCTTTCGAATTCTGTTAGATAATTTGCGATCTTGTTAAACCATTATTTTTATTTACAGGTGCAGTCGAGGTGTATAGTCATGATTGTGTTAAAATACAGTACACAAAGTGGATTGATAATGAACTGGGTACTAACATAATTCATTTGTTCTGTAACTTTACTGACTAGACTTTTAATATGTAAACGAAGAAATTTGGCTTGAATGCATGAATATAGCGCTGTCCCATACTTTTCAGAAATTATGTTAAAGCAACAAGAACACCCCAATCATGAATTTCAATGAAGAAATTCATTTGCTCCTTTCATCGAGCCCCTATAAAATTGCACGAACACGCCAATGAATTTGGCACGGATTGATATTTGTCCCACTAATAATTATGTATTCGACACGCCTGTTTCAAACGTGCCATATGCTAAAACCAAATAACGGTGGGTCTTGGACGATTCTTCCCTAAAAATGGTACGTTAAAAATATTCATAATTTGAGTTTAATTTAAATTCTGGCATATGGCAAGAACTATACATTTACTAAAGCTGGCTTAACACCTCCGATCTCGGTGTTTTCCATTTAAAGAAGGTGATCGTCATTTTTTTTAATCGATGCGCATTTTAGATCACTATCAGTTCTTCCGATGGCACAATCGACGCATGTCTTTGCGCCATTTAATTAACCTAGACAAAATGCAACTCTTAGTTTGACTTATTATTGCATTATTTATCAGTCTAAATTCAGATTTTATTTTAAATTAAGAATTGGAGTATATGTACATTGAAGAAAGTGGTATTATATTTTGTTCAGTGTTTCCAACAAACTTTTTCCGTGCACGTAATATTTTAAGTTTCTATTTTTAATATTTGCGGGACATTTTAAATCGAGTATTCATACTATTCATTTTGAGTTTAAAATTTTTATACAAAGTATAATTACACTATAATATACCCTCTATCTTTCATTTCTCTCTTCTTCCGTAACCAACATCCCATTATTATAAGTATGCATGTACCAATGATAGAGAGCAGTAGCTAAGGTAGTGGGGTTTGGAGATGGGTGCTCGAAAGAGACGTGGAAATTTGGACTGTCTCACATGATTGATTAATTCTGTATGCAGTTAGTAGCACATATTATGTATAAAACAGAATTACAAACCAAAAAAGTCTGTGATAATTTACACCTGTACTCATTCCATACTCTATAACACGGCACCACAACAACGTCAATTATAAGATATTCATTTTCCCGTTATTGTATACAGGTATATAATAACCTGTATTTTGAACCGTATCATGTTTTCATTATTATGGACCTTTGATAAAATTGAATGCAAATGCTCATTAAGCTTTTATTTTCGTGCCCTAAATTTAAATTCCACCCTTCCAATTCCTTCTCCAAAGGATTCTTCGATAAATTTTCATCACAAGCCAGCTAACGCACTTGCCTCATTTCTTTATTTTTCGGAAAATTGAATTGTGCTTTTTTATCTCACGATAAGTAAGAGGAAAGGCTATATCAAATGAAACTACATTTTCTTTGTATATTCCTATCAGAATCCAAATTTCACTCCGTATATATAAACTCCCTATCTTTATTTCACAGGTGCGTTGGATAATTTATTAGAAATAACATCCTATTTCCATGCCATTACAATTGACTGTAAAGTGGCTTACATAATTAAATCATAATGTGTATAAATAGTTTGCGATTCCCGTTTTTTTATGGGTCTCTCTGCGCTATAAAATGGGGTCCCGCATTACTGTCACATTTAGAAGCTCAAGTCGTGTTCTTTATTCATCATAGATTTCCTGCTGAACGTAAATGCTTTGAGCATCCTGCATAATCAAAGGACTTTTCATGAGTGAGGCTGAAGTTTAAAGTAATTTGGTGGGAACTGTTGAGCATCTGTTTTCATATAAAATTTAGCAATAGCCACTTAGAGAAAGGATGTTACATATTATGCTCCCGTTCCCAAATGCTTTGGTAATTAGCAGGAAATATCTGGAGCAATTTATGGATGATTAGCATCGAGGATATGGTTTGGCCAAGGTAGGCCATCGGTAAAAGGCATGAGGACAAGTGGCCGGTGAGAGACGGTGACCAATTGGAGGTGTGTCGAGATTGAAACTATACTCTCCTGAGATAACACGTGAGGAATTTACCCGGGAGCTGTTATAGACAGAGGAAACCTATTTCAGGAGCCATTTTTCATCCCCCCTTGCGGTCTCACCTTTTGAGTTTCTCGGAGACAATACTTCCACCGTCATGGGTGCTTTGCATTCTCATTGGGGAGGGATGTTGTGCGAGGAGAGCGGATGGGGAGGGCTTAAACTGGGTGGTGGGGGTTGGAGTGTGGGGATTGCAGAAGGGGGCAGGGGGCAAATCTCGTGTCTGTGGTCCGCATTAATATCCTCTTAAACGAGCCGGGCGGCGGGCTCTGGGTGTCTGCCGCGTTTAGTAGCGAGGGGAATGGGTGATCATTGAGAATGGGGAGAGGTTTTGGGGTCTTTCCCGAAGTCAGGAGGCTAGAGTGGGGTTGGAAGCAAAGAGAGGGAAGGGTTTTCGTGAGGTGTGGGTGGAAATTACCTTGTTTCGTTCCGTAATTCATTACCGAAGGGGGAGCTGAGACGGAAGTGAGTTCCATGGAAACGTGGAACGAGGTGATCGCTCAGTTGAAGCAGGATGATGGGGAAAAAAACTCAAGTTGGGTGACGAGAAAGCTCCACCCCTGTCCCGAGGGAATGGGAGATAGAGCGAGAGAGAAGACGGTTTGCTATGCGGATGTGAGGCTGGAGGTAAAAGTTGAAAGTGAGAGTCTGACGGGGACATGGGGACAAAGGAATGGTAGGGTCATAAAAGACAGAGAGTGCTGGAGAGGAAAGAGAGAAGGCGGAGAGAAAGGAGAGTGAAGGGGGGGGATGGTCGGGGAATGTCATTTTGGGAAAATGGGGGGGGGGGGTGTGTGTGTGGAGGAACTTCAAACACAAACGTAAAGTTTTAAAGCCGAGGGGTGGAGGGATGGAGGTGTTTAAATTTCGAAGTCACTTTGGCTTTCTTTGATGAATATATTCACAATCGCCCTCTTCTCTTTCTCTTCCTTATTTTTCGCTTTTTTCCTCAGAAAAACGGGATAATTGGATCAAAGTTCTTCCACTGAAAGAATTTAATTTTTTTAGAAATTCAATGTTTTCCTCTTTTGAATTAAGTTTAGCTCTGTGCCAGAAACAATAATTCATGATGATAGACTATTTTAGTGTGTTTGACTAAAATATTTTTTTACACAAATCTTTAATTTGATTACCATCAGCTTAGCAGACCTAAAAGATAATAAATATACTTCTATAAGGCTATTGTTTAAGTATTCCTTAAAGGCAGATACCTATTCACTTTTCATTTGAACAGTACAATAGCGAATATTGACGTTTATTAAGACTACACTGAATTTATTGTAATCATAAGGGACTTCATTTTGAAAACCTTATATAATATTCACGCTATTCTTTATTCAATCTATCAGTCTGAATGATCAAAAGGATAAAGCATTTGAAACATGATGATATATTTTTCCGGAATTCAGTTCTACGACTAAACTAGTACAGTACTAAAAAAAACTTACAGTACTACCATCCGGCTACTAAGGTTAGGTCTTCCAATATTAAACGTCAAGTATGAAAGCCAAAAATGTGTTTAGTTGGTCTTTGAAAACGCTAATATGTACACACAAAAATAAATATAAATTAATGACGAACATTAAATACTCATTTTAATTGCTCATATTCATAAGAAATGAAATATTAATCTTTCGAAACTACATGTAACACAATTTTTGTAATACGTTTTATTGGTTTGCTCGAAGAAGCCATGCTTTGTGACTCGTCTTTATATCTTAACTCCATTTCTGATTCATAACTGCTTTGTCATAAGTCGCCCGGGTAACTGCCTTAATGGCTCTGTCTGCTGTTCATTTTGTAAAGGCTTTTAGTTAACTCCGGATCTTAAGTCTAATTAGTTTTCTTCACGTCATTATGGTGCCTAAGCTTTCAGCTTTTACATTCCCCTATCTACAAAGTACTCCTTCGTTTTTGATTCATCTATCATTGTAAGTTCATCTTAATATATTCTGCTTCAAAAATTGCTTTCTCTTATGGTGTTGTCATTGAGTTCGTAGAGCCATTCAAACGTCACATTTCTATATAGTTGCTTCATTCGGTAATTTGCAGGCGGAGAAATTTTTTTACCGCGAAAACTGATTGGCGGTCTTTTATTCAATATATTTGAATTGTCATTACTTTTTTATTTCAGTTATTTGACTAAATGTATTCTATAACGTATGTACAGTTGGGATATCCTAACCTATCGTGTAGAGAATCTTTTTTGAATTAAAGTCTTGGAACGCCTTGGGCGAAACAATTTAAGAGTACACGTTTTATTTGAGTGCCAGAGATTTTCGGGAATTTCTTGTATACAGAAAAAATTGGCCAAAATCTTGAATTTGTGTAATTCACGTACAGTTTGGTCTTGAAGGCGGAAGGAATTCATTCCTCCACTATCAACTAAGATTTTATGGAATTACGATATTTGATTGGGCATTTTTTATCAATCAGACTGAATTTCTCGTGTCTTTTGCGTTGAACCTTAAAGCTTTACCGTTTTAAGACTTTAATAATCCCTTATTAACTTCAAGAAAAGTGGAGAATTAGATCCCAAATCTCTTGTCTGCTGGACGTCGAGTATAGTCATGCATCTTTCTCTTCGCGTTACAAAGCGAAGTGCGAGTACATGTTTATCGTTTTTGGTCTTCAAACGCAGCTTTTTTCATCTCAATCTCATTTTTAGAATTCACTTTTGTGTTGCAGCGCTGAAGATAGACGGATCCACGTTTGCGAACGAGCCCATCGGGCGACATCCGTTTTCAAAAGCATTTAGGTACCCCCATTTGGAAAAGTGGGATTGTATCTTTCCCTCTCCGAGTGAGAAAAAAAATTTGCACTCGATTCGGAGAGGAGTTGCGACAACCGGACGTCACCTTACCGTGGGGGACGCGACCATTCCTCAGCTGCCGCCGGGCATGCAAACGACTAGGACGTCTCCTCCCTTTGGGAGCAAAGTTGAGTTTTCCTGGGAAGCTTGACGTGGACACAGAAACGAACGATATTTGCGGACGTTTGAGTGGAGGGGACGTGTGGATCGACGGAGGATGGATTCGCCAGTCGATACTCTTTTATTTTTCCGTCTTCCACTCCTTGACATATCCCAAGTTAAGTTTCTTTTTCGGAACAAAAGTTTTAGACCATCCGCCGTCTAAGAGTTAAACAGAGAAAAAACGAGGGTGGGAGAAATGAGGGATGACACCACGGGATCAGAGAGAAGGACACCGCGCTCTTGTCCCGATCGCAGTGACGGCCCTCGTCCCCTTCCCTTCGCCCCGCGACCCGCTCGGAACTGCCTTCTTTGGATGGAACAGAATTGATTCCTACTCTTGAGACACTCCTTTAGGAAAGACGCATTTTCCGGGAAGGCTGGAGAAAATTGCTTTTGTCGTTCGGAGTTATGAGAATTTTTGCAAAGGAGACTTAGTCCTTCACAGTCTCTTTCCTCTCCGAGGGGTTAAACGTTTAGTATTTTCTTGCTGTCCAATACGGTTTGCACACACAGAAATTATATTGCACATGTATACACTCGCTCATTATATATATATATATATATATATATATATATATATATATACCCTGCAAGCCTAGGGTATGTGGCAGGGTGCGAACATACACCAGAACAATTTTACCCGAAAATGGCCCTACTGAGGTTGAATAATGTTATTATGAACCCCTATCGTTCAAGGAAAAAAATGATATCTTAAATCTATCTGTTCTAATTGTAATCTCTCTAATTTTGTTAATATGATCTCTCCTACCGTATTACGATGGGGGTAATAATACATTTTCAACATCACTGCTAAGGGGATCTCCTTCCAATTTAAGCGAGAGTTTCAATCTGTAATTTAACCTTCGCTCCGTGAGTGATTCCCAGCCTAGCTGGTCCAATATTTTGGATACGCTACACCGTTTATCATAACAAAGTTTCATAAATCTAGCTCCTTTACGCTATACGCAATCCAATTCTGCAATTAATCCAACTTCAGGGGATCCCGTATACTTCCAGCATATTCTAAATGAGGCCTAATCAACGACAGATAACATTTTTCTTTTTTCTTTTCATCACATTTACCTAGTACTCTTCTGATAAGCTCTAATTTTTTGTTAGCTTGTCCACATATTCCCCGTATGTGTTTCACCCAGGAGGGATCGTGAGAGAGGGTAACGCCGAAGTATTTAATCAAGTCTACACATTCCAGTACCTAATGCGTCCGGGCGGGAATTGCTCTTCTTCCAAAAATGTGTGACTACGCACTTATTTTAGTTTAGTTATAATTATCAAGTGTCGCACCAGCGTTGTATAGCATTAAGGTCAACTGATAAAGCCACTGTGTCCTAAGTATTACGGATATCACGATAAATCACTGCATCATTGGCAAATAAACGTATATTACTAGTAACTACGGAGTCAGTGTAGTTAACAGAAAGTAGAAACAAAAGAGGTTCGATAACACTGCACTGGGGAACACGTGAGT
>CM073769.1:115476033-115560942 GCA_037158775.1 Hetaerina titia
CTAACTTCATCTATCACTTCTCTTTGCACCCGGCCATTCAAAATGCCTTTAATCTATAGTAATCCCGGATATTTTTATCAATGCTAAATGTTTCTAGCTTTACAAGTAGTTTACGATGAAGTACTTTATCGAAGGCTTTCTTAAAATATAGAAAAATCGCGTCCACTGGAACATTACTCTCTCCCAAAATAAGAATATCATGAAAAAGAAGCGCAAGTTGTGTCTCGCAGGATCTACTTTTCGGAAACCTTGGTGATTTTTCATTTATAACTTTTGATTATCGAGGTGTCTCACGATCGAACTAGCAACTATATGTTCCATAACCTAGCACAAAATGGATGTGAAGGAAGTATGTCTGTAAATACTCGGTTCCTCCTTGTCTCCATTTTTAAATGTTGCTGTTTCGTTAGCCGTTTTCCAATCTCTGGAAAACTTGTGATCTACCAGCGACTTCTTAAATATTGTTGCTAGATAGGGCGTAATTTCCAAAGTTAGATGATTAAATATACGAGTGAGTATTTCAGTTGAAATAGAATTTTCCGGTTGAAATTGTGTTGATGGGGAAAAACTCATATTAATTTCTATGCCATTGGAGTTGTGACTCTTGTGTTTCCACATGATTTGAGCGACCCGATGAATTAAAGCAACTTAAACTAATGACTTAGGAGGTGAAGAAGGGAACAAAATGAAAGAATTCCCCACGGAATGAAATATTCTAGGTAAAGCTCATGTAATGAATGAACGGAATAAGGGCATCGTTTTTACAATATTCCTTGTGATGGTTGTTCATGTTCATAAACCTTTGTTATACTTCACAGACTCAACGAGGGTCTTTAAAGAGAATTTCTGGGATATGACTATTAATAATGTAAATGGAGGTGTCTATAGAGAGCTCTTCAAAGGAATTTCAGATGTCCTTTGAGTCCTTCGTTCAAAAAAATCATTAACCTTGTATTTATTGCCAAAGCGAGATGGGTCAGAGAGGAACGATAATGGTGCTCGGTTTTGATTACTGCTTCTTATTCAGAGTGATCGCCGTTACAAAACGGTGTTGTTTCGGCAAATATCGAAAACCAACCCATATAACAGTCAAAACTGCCACTACTTACATACGTTGAGACACCATAATTTGCATCTACCCATGCTGAATACTCTTATTTCATATTATTAGTCTTATGTGAGGATATATAAAAATAGTTCTATTAATCATCTCAATACGAGAATTGAGATACAGAGTACTCTCTTTAAGTCCAATCCTAGTTTCCTCTCATAATACCTGGAACAATATCGTAGTTTTTCCATAGTCCCCTTCCTTATATTATTTGCCCTAATATGAACTACAAATATTTATTTATTTAATAGCTCCTCCTATTGTCCTAAAACCGTGGTTTGCCTAATTAGACATTACAGTTCACAAATATAATTAGATATTTAATTATGGGTTTCGATCATATCGATCGCTTTCAAGATGATCATTGTCCACCAGACAAATTCACATGTTGAAATACGTATCACTTAAACCATAGGTTTAAGTTGAAATCTTAATAAAATTTGTGTGGACCATTCAGGGTACTGTGATTATAGTATTCCGCCAAAGTTTTTTTAAATGAATAATCTAATCCAATTAATGGCAAACTTATGTCCGTCCTCCCCACACCTCAAAGGTTCAGTCGACGGTTCTTCCTTAATCCAAACTGTATTCCCTCTCATCCGATCCTCATCTCGCCTCCCATCCCATCTCCAGAGAGCGAGAACTCCGCAGCGGAGGTGATGTTCCCTTTGCCCAATTGAGGTCGACTCAAGGGGCTGCTTGGTTGCTGCTGAAGGGAGAGTGTGGGGTCGGACGAGGGGGACAAGCAGGAAGCGGGTGCTTAGGGGGAAGAGAGGACGGGGGTGCAGGAGGAGAGTGATGGAAGGTGGCGTTGGTGCTGGGATCCAGAGTGTTTTCGTAGGAGTGGGAAGATGGAGGCTGCTGGAACTCGGGCGAGCTTATTTCTGTGTGGAATATTTTTAGAGGGCGTGTGGAGAGAGGGTCAGAGAGGGGGATGCGAGGCGGCCGCAATGGAGGACGTGCCCGCCCAGCCACGGACGAGGAAGATCGAAGCAATCGCACGGAGCTCAGGTGGAGTGAGGGATGCGTTGGAGAGGGAAAATGGGACGGAAGTCGCGTTTGCGTGGCGTCCCCGCTCTCACCTTGCATTCGGTCTCATTTGTGTTATGCCTATTTGGGTGCTCCAATATTTTCTTGGACCACCGCTCCACTTTTACACCGCGCCTCAATCTTGGATCTTTGCGACACTGCTGCATGCACCACTTCTGCCATTTTCCCCCACTTCTACTTGAGGTACGGTACTCCGCCGACTTGAGAGTCCTCAAATTTGCCCTCTGCTGGACGAAACGACGATGGTTACTTTTTTGAGTAGTCTTGAGTGGATGACGATCTCCAAGCAATTTTCCTGTTTTTAAGAAAGTGAGAAGAATGTGGTACTCCCTTACACGTTATCACGATTATCACCCCTATATTCTTAAAAATATTTATTGAGATTCCAACACTTCTTCTAAGAACTTAGTGCTTTCTTTCCGCATATTACGTACATTCGTAGAAGATCTCCAATTTACCATGTTAAAGGAATTCCTTCAGGTAAATTGATGAGACTGTTCTTCTGGTTTTGATCTTATTTCACTCATAGTAAGTATTTGTTATGATTGTTTATCATTAGAACAGTCAGGGAACAATGATCACTTCATCACAACATGAAACTCATATAGACGTGGATAGAATACATGGTTATAATTACTCATGCACATATATGTATAATTTTCTAAATAATACTCAGTTACTTTTGGAACTGTGCACCTACTCGTATACAAATTCGTATCCCTCTATTTGTATTTGCATCATACTGTTGCGATAGTTGCTATACTTAGTTTATGACTTAACACCATTGGAATAGTTCACATTTATGAAAAAATCTCTTGTGGACTTGTTTAAGTTGAATGAGGGAAATATTAAGATCGTGGGAACCGCGAGTCATTGTTTCAGTTAATCAGGCGTTTAGTTAATAATTACTTTCAATTGGTTTGGGTAAAATATGAGAATAAGTATAATGGTAATAAATACAATTAAATTAGACTAAATAATTTATTGACTGTATACGTCAGCGTTTAAGTTAAAGGTTCTCTGAGTTCCGATACTGACATAGAAATAAATGTTTCGATTTTGAATAACCCGTATCTCTTCCAGGATAGAGTAATATAACAGAATATAACGGCTATACTTTCGCTTGATATGTTTCGTTTGAAACCAAAGCCATGCTATTTAAATGGTCTCAGACGAAAAAACAACTCATACCTTTAAATTTTATGTACACCAGAAGTGGAGATCCTGGGCAACCTCCAGCATTTTTAGTCTTAGGACAAACAACTCGGTATTCTTCCACTGCTTGTGGGTAGGGCTGTGTGTATGACGGTTTTATGACGTAGTCGAATAGGAGTGCCAATAGCAAGAATGAACGTGAGGTATGTACGTCAGAGATATTGCATACGGTGCATCAATTCTCATTCGCCTTTCTAGTAACTCAAGAAAATCTAATTTCCTCAACCACCATATAAAATTTGTCGATCCGTTAGATGGACGGGATCTTCAAAAATATGGACAAATTAACATAAAATACGTGTTCGTGTGTCCAAGAAAACGGCTACCAATTCCAACCATTTGACCAACCCACGCCAACACAATCAGACACTGAGCATGGTAATGGCGAGTTTCGGTCGTCAGGTGAAAAATAATTTTATAAATAACAATTTTAGTGACATTTTATATTTATCTTCGAGGTTACATGTCAATAGTAAATGGCATACTACTCATATTAATGAATAATTATTGTTTCTATTAATTAGTTTATAATATCCGCAATTCTCCCTTTCGCCCTAGCTACGGATATACCGTTGCCTTCACGGTTGCATTATTACAGTTCATCTGCTCTATGTCATTGCATTTTCTTAATGGGTTTTTAAAGTAAATTTAAAAAATAATTACATGAAAATACTCTATTGCAAAAATAGAAAATTAGCATCATTTGCCATGTCTCTTTTGAAGAAAAAACCTTGAAAGGGGAAACATAATCCACTTTTCCACGCATAAAGAATCATTTTACATGCATACGTGTACATTTCATATAGTTGCGCACACCCCGAACACCAAATTCTAATTGGCTCGAACGCACCGTCAAGCGTATTATATTCTACTTAAAAAAATTAACATACACGGAAACTTGACCTCCTCGAGTGCGTTTTAATCGCTCTAAATCTTCGTGAATTGGCATAATTCCATATTTCAGCGAGAATTTCACAATATGACGAATTTACTCTAACTTGAAAGTTCAAATCCCACCGTTTTATCCAACACTTTATTTCGTTTTCCCTGGGACTCCTTCGCTCGAGTCACTTGTGGTACTTCATGGCAGGGGGAAGTAAGAACGGTAGAACTAGGCACGTGGTAGCCCTCATGAGCATTTCATTCATTTACTCCCGTCGCCTGGGCCAAATCTTATACATCACGATGAATTAAACGGTCGTCGGGGGTCCTACCTTTAAGATTACTCCTATCTCGTCCTCATTTCCGTCATGCTGTCGTCTACCCTCCTCAAATGGCGAGTTGAACAGGCATGTTCTCAAGTTTTCCTCTTGAGCTAGCTGAATTTTTTTAAAGAAGTATTTTGGTGGCTCTAAATGTATCTTTCATAAGAATAGGTTCGTTGGACGTTCCATTATAAAACTTCCCTAATTTGGCAATCACCCCAGTATTTCTACCTCGATACTTGGAAGAACCTTAGTTGTGCTTCTTCTGTGCCTCTCTTGTTTTCTATCCCTTTTGGCGTCTATCTAATCTTTTATTAATGCCATATTTTTCCGCGTGAATATTTCAATACAACATTTAAAGTTAGCTAATCTCGAGACAAAAGAAGCCGGGAGACTTATTCACGTTAAGATAGGATAGAAGATGGTTGAATGGTTGGGGGAAATGGGGCGTGACACGAGGAGAGAATGGAATTTACCACGCCTCGAAGAAAAGTTAATTCGAACGACGAAAAAGTGGGATAATATAATGCAGTCAGGTGACCTGAGGGCCCAACCATCTTGGCTTGGCGTTAGGATAATTAATGTAGATTTAGCGACAAACTCCACACCGTGTTAAAAACCCATGGTGAATCTTCGCATAATATTAAGACAAATTTGATTAACCCTAAAGAAAAGTTATTGGAATTAGATCTCAGGAATTTTGCTGAACAATTATTGTCAAAAGTTTTCATTTTTCCGGAAGCAATTGCCAAAGAAAGGATGTTCATCCGAATGAAGAATTTGACATGATTTCCCTCTTCCCAAAATTCGTGCTCTTTCGTGGAGGTCATTTAAATACGAGATATAATTCAGAGGTTACTGTAGTAAGGGAATTTGCTTTCTTCTTACTTTGAGTACGAAGCCCTCTAACTTAAGATTTAATCGGCTGATGAGGGCATATTTTTTCCCTTAATGACATTTTTGACTGGATATTTCGTACTTACACTGCAGAAAACCTCAAACATCTAACTATGAATCAGCCGAAAGTGGCGCTGATATTATTATTAGGTAATTTACTGGTTAAGGTAGGTTTTCGATTAATACAATTACCAAATAAATATTTTCTGACTCCTAGCAAAAAACAATCCAGCAACCTACTCTATATCAAGTTCCTCTCCATCTCTATATACTTTCTTCCTCCCTTTATTCCATCAAACATCCCTATCCTATTCCTTCCCCTTTCTTGTTTGTCTAAAATTCTCTCTATTTTTCCTGCCTCCTTATGATTTCTCCCAACAAACCTATTTCCTCGCCCACCATATCTAGTGCTTCTTCATTGGTTTTCCTTTCGGTCCATTTAACTTTCTCCATCCTTCTCCACCCACACATTTCAAAAGCCTCCAATCTACTTCTATCATCCTGCTTCAGTGACCATGTTTCCGCGCCGTACATCCTATTATTTCCCGATAGTATTTTAACTTCCTTGTATAGGGCACCAGTTTCACCTTTTCTCTGCAACTTTCCACATCCTAGCACCGCGTCTTCCATCATGCTTCTTTTACTCTTTATTTGTTGCCCATCTCAATTTTTTATTTAACTTTTTGTAGTTTCTTCTGCCTAACTCTGTGTTTACAGTCTTCTATTTCCTTCTCATATTCATCTTTCTAAAAATCTCATCCCTGATCCATGATTTCCTTGACTTTTCCCTTGAAAAGTTCCTATAGTTTCTTTTGCGGCTTTCGAAAATTCTTTGTCGAAATATCTCCATTTATCCTAAACATTACTCAACTCTTTTCCCTTATCCATGAATTTTTATTCAGCTTTTTCTTCAAATAATCCTTCCTTTTCAATCCCTTTAGTGCTTCTACATACCATTTCCTAACCCGACGCCTCTGCCTTATATTTTTGAAACGGAAGCTACATTTCATAACAACTAAATTGCGATCACAGTCCGCATCCGCTCCTGGGAATCTGTTGCGAATTAATAAAACTGTTCCTAAATCTTTACCTAACCGTTCCGTAATCTAATTGTTACCTTTCTGAGTCACCTGGCATTTTCCATGCATCTTTCGTGGCTTAACCAAGTTTTGGTGATGACTACTAATCCCTGTACTCTGCAGAATTGAATTACTTCCTCCCCGCAGACATTCCTCCTACCTAAACCGTAGACCCTCACCTCATCACCATCTCCTTCTTCGCCTACCGTCGCATTCCAATGCCCCATCACTATTAAATGTTTCCCTGCAGGAACAAACGCGACGCGACGAACATTGACCATGTTCGTCGGTTCAGCTTTTATCTCTACTCGTAAAATCCTACCTGTTGTTGCTCTATGTTGACTACCCTTCTTCCTACTTTTTTATCCAATATTAAGGCAACCCTTCTATACTCTCTTTCCCTCCGCTGTATATCATTCTATGACCATTACTCCAGTAATCTCCGCTTTCCTTCCATCTCAACTCGCATAGACCTAAAATATCAATGTTACCTCTATATATAGTAGTACCAGATATAATAGTACCAGTATACCAGATGTAACAGTCGGTTTTATGCTATATTGTTTTTGAATATAAATTCTGGTTTTAATTGTCCAGGAAATGTGATGTTGTGTTCATTCATATTAATGACGCATTAAAATATGTTGTCGAGACAAATACAATATCGGAATTTTTATGTAGAGACATTAGTCAATTTTGCAATCCAAAATTTGTTTAAAGATTAATTCAAACATTGTTTCCGTAAAAAAAGTAACATTTAAATCCTAAGATTCTGAGGGAGGGAGATTAACGAAATCATATCCTCGTACGCAGGAGTGAGGGTTCAAAAAGCCATCTACACTAAACGTTTTGTCTGACGATGAAAAGAGCTCTTGGCGCTTTTATTTTTCAAGTATCATTTTGTTTGCATATTATAGTGACGCTAAGCTTAATAGATACTAGATGTATCAATAAAATATATAATTTAAGTTTAATTTATAAATTCATTGCGTAATTACGACGTGAATGTACATTTATGCCTGCACGCTTTAAGATCTTATACTTAAAGGACCCTGATTTAAATATGTACATCTTTTTCTCTCAAGTATTATAAATTAATAATGAAATTAGTACTGATATAGATGTAAAACTATGACATAAACAACGGAAAAAATGTTGAGTGAGGAGATATTAAAGAACACAGAACAAAAAAATCAGATAAAATCTAATTGTTCAATGAATCGATTAGAAATATTTTGAAAGGTCGTATAAGTTTGCGTTTCTAATTCAAAGAGCAGCGAGAGGTGCTGCGATAGTTATTTTAACGGAATCATCCGCTTGCTTATGCGCACCGAAATGCAAAAATTTCTCAGTGTTAAACTCGCTCTGTTGCTTAGTTGGGGACAGCATTTGAAGCGAGATTAAGGGATCCGGATTCGAGTCCCGGTGAAGGTGAATGATTTTTTCTCTGATTAATTTTTGCAACATATTCTTTTACTCGTTTATTATTTGTATTAAATTATTAAATAATTCAAACTGCTCGCGATTGCGTCACGAAATGGGACGTCATCATTCAGTCAAATCCAATGCAGGCGAACCGAAATCCCTAAGTTAGCTTCCTCCAGGTGCGCAGAAAGAAAATGCCGAAAAGCGCCACGCTGAAAACGCACAGCATTGGTTGAAACTGGACGTGCGCTGACGGACTTGTATATTTTACTTTTCGGCGATATGATCGCGTCCCGCTCATGGGGACCAGTCTGTTTCGGAAGTGAAAGCATCTCGGAGGTTGCCGCCTAATTTGAAAATTTTGCGTGGGAGGGGGCGAGTGGCGCTTAGAGCAGGGGAGGGGAGCAGAAGGAGAGTTGGGCAGAGTGGCGGGGGATAGTGCGCACCCTGGGAGGAAACTGGGGAGGTGGAGGTGAAGACGGATGGAGGATCTTGCGGGACGAGCGTATTAAAAGCACTAGCGTGAGGGATGGGCCGTTGGCTCGAAATGATGAACAGGTGAGGGGGAATATTTTAGATTCGCCGAATGCTGAATTTTGCGAATGCTTTGGGAGTCGAAAATCGGGAGGTGAATGGTCTTTGGATGGCTTTTTGTAAAAAAAAGTAAAACGTGCCCGAGCGAGAAGAGATTTTCGTCTCGGAGGTTTTTGTGCCAGCACCAGGCGCAGATATTTTGGAAAATAAGCTACTGTGTCGTTAAATTTTGCATCCCTCACGGAAGACTAGCTTCAAATGAATGATACAACGCATTGTGAAAACATTTTTGGAATACATAAACGGAGCTCCAGTAGATTTTCTATCGATTAATGCATTGCTAAAATATATCACTACTTACATATAGGGAATAGCTTTCTATTTTTCCTGTGTCATTGAAATTAGGTACGGTGATTACTAGTCCTACACGAACTACACGACGTAATGTTAATAATAATATAATACCTTATCCAAATCCCCATTAACAGAAGAATGATTAAACCTTCCGTTAGGGATTATATACATAAGGGAAAATGAGTATTTAAAAACTTTGGCGAATAATTATCCTAGAGGCATGAACCATCTCCCGCAACTTCTATCCCGCCCCATGAATCGCATATCCACCTACACTCCACGTGCCGCCACGCTTCGCCTCTTACTTCATCCTCACTATTTTTCTTTCCTCCAGCATCATCCCCTTCCCCGTCCACCGTCTTCCTTCCCCTTCTTTCCTCCCACTCGTTTTGGCAAATCTACTTCATTGAAAAACAGTCAAGCCAACAGAAAAAAACTGTTTATTAAATTATGGCTGCGGTAATATAAATAGGAACCATAGTGAACATTTGCGAATATTATTTCGTAAATTGAGTAAGTACACTAAATCATTAATTAGAAATTGTAATCAAGACAAAATTCATTTGCGACTTTGATGAGATTAACTAGTAGAACGTATGCACTGTGTATGTGCACTAGTACTGTTACGTCACTGACATGAGGTCATCAAAAATCAAATTTTCACGACATTAAATCATCATTAAGTCATTTGGTAACAGCTTTAAGTTTAAATACGATATAAGATTGTTTTTTCTCCGCATTACTTCTTTTATCCAGCAGAGATTTATTTCTTCCTCTTCTTCTTCTTCCTTATTCTTCTTATTCTGGTGTGCATTGTTCATTCATCTCATATCATTACCTAATTACTCCACTAACTTAGTTCGCCGGAAAAGTATTCAAAACGCATCACTATTTCTTTGTTCCTATTTCTCAATATACCTATTGCTGTTTCTATGGCTATTGCCACGATAAATTTCTTCTGGTGAATAGAACTTTAGCCAAAACAAGTGTAGTGTGTAAAAATCATTCGCCTGCTTTAGTTGTCACCTTAAAATAAATACCCGATCTCGAAATTATCAAATAAGTGATTAAATACTAATTTTAACCAAACATGCGTATACTATATGGATTCTGAATGTGAAGTGTGTATGATGTGAAAATCCGAAGATTACAAGATTCTACTGAGACAATATGAAGATAAGAAGAGTGAATGTGAATTTATACGATTTAAATCTTTTGATGATAATTTCAATATATTTAATGCAGGGAAGACACAAGGTTTAAGATAGTATAATGAATATGAGAGAAAATCATAATTTTCCAATGACGCAATGTAGTTTTTGTACTTCCTGGATGCATTTTAAGACATTCAAGAGGGGCTTTATCATCCGTGAATGGATGACAGATCTCATATGAATTAGCTCTTACATCAATTCTTAAGATTTCAGGCCATGGAGAAATAAAAAATTCGTGTTTTATGTCACAGGAAATAAATATTATGAAATTTTCCATCCTTTTTTTTACGACGGTTGCAGATGCTTGTTATAACTATGGTGATAATGTATTTGTTTCTGAAAATAAACGGACTATGCAAAGAGAACAACAAAAAACTATAATATTTCTAATAGCAACCTCATTCCTTTTACGAAGAGAAGAGCGACATATTTGTTACTGAAATTAATTTTTTCATCATTTAAATTATCATAATTCGCGAATATTGAAAGATGTAATCACATACTGCGTTATTATCGAGTGTGTTTCATTGATCGGGCTCGCCGAAAATTAAATTCCTAGGGCAATTTCAAGGAAGCGATGATAGAGGAATGCGCGATGGAAACTGGTAACAAGAAAATGTCAGAATTTCGCATCCTGAATACCGTCGCTATGAAAAGAATGCGGGCGAGCATGAGACACAAGAAGGAATATAATACGGAGCGAGAAAACTTTGTACCAAAGGGACGGTTCCATTTATGTTATCTGAGTGTAGACTATTTACAAATTTCAGGAAAATTCCCGAGGTTGTTAACTTGCTATGTAAATACATTATGGATACTACTGATTCAGATTGCGCAGCGGTATGGCAAGAGAGAAGAAATTAAATATTTATGGGAGAGAATCATAACGCATGCCTAAATATTAGGATTTTATTCAGATAAAAAAATTCGATTTGAGTAAACCACGGGTAGTTATGTTATATTCATGTCTCTCCAAATTTTAAATTGAAACAATGATTAGTTAAACCATATTAATATTTTCATTAGGTTATGACCCTGGGTGCCTGAAATAACTATGCTGAAATAAAATGCTGAAAATAATAATCTTTGTGATAACTAATACTTATATTTTCTATCCTTACAGGTGAGTAGCTGGTAATCATCAATGAAAATAATCCCCAGAATGTTCTAGAATTGGGGTAAGTTCTGATATACGTAATTTAAAACTTATTATGACACTTGTGCAATGGCATTTTTTTCTTTTATTTGTAAATATTTTCGAAAATGCTTGTTGCAGGCTGCCATTTAAGGATTTTATTAATAGAAAATGTTATTTGTTTTCACGTCATCAGAAAAAAATCATTGAACATTTCTGGCTAAATACAGTGAAATAAAGCTCTACAAATTTCCATTGTTATATTTAGCATAAATGGTAAATAAAACAATATTTACTATGAGTGATAAATTTTGAATAATATTAAGGTTCAAATCTCCGCAATAGTTAGACTCGTATAAAAGGAATTTTATTAAGGACATTGAAATATTTCTCGGAGATATACTTCGACTATAAATTACGTACGCATTGACTAATTAGCTTTCATTCCACCATTAGATTGTAGGTATCGGAAAGTACTAATAATATAAGCCATTTTTTATTGAATTCATGCTTTTCATGTTATTAAACAATTTTCCCACTATTGGATTGAAATTTTACAAATAACGCTGTTATCAGATTGAAAAGTTAAAAGTAAAATACAGTTTCAGTTAAAGTAAAAGTAATCGGAGGCAATTTCAGGTGAGCAACAAATTTAGACATTCTCTTGGCGGGAAAAATATTTCAAATAAAATATTATAATACAACTCGGAGTACTTACGTGTTATGACCTTGCTCAAGTGTCACCATTTTTCACTCTAATATAACTCTTGTTATGGTTAAGGCTACATGAAAAAAATATCTAGTTTCCATAAGATAATCGCGTATTACCCCCGTTGGGTTGATCGTAAAGTTTCCCCTACAAAAAACGCGAGGACTTATGATCTGATCCATTTTATGACGTGCTTCAAAAATCCCATTAAAATGTCGAATACTTCTTTGTATGAAGTACTTTATAAGAAGTACTTTGTATAATCGTATTGAGTAGTTAATACGAGCGTATATTGCAGCGTGCATCCCTATTCGAACCCAAGAAACAGGATGGACTGCACGTGTAGTTTATTATGAAATGTAGTCGAGTAAATGGTGTTTTTTAATGTTTTTGATGATAAGATGATAAAAAAATCCGTCGTAGTAATTCACCCAGTCAAGTTTTACTGAAAAGCATTAGAACTTAACTTCTAGACTGTGTTTTGCAAGTTACCTGGTTAACGCTAACGTGGCAGGTGAAGCATAACACATCCCTGAAGGCACAGATAGCGAATTCCCTCAGTTTAAGCAGCTTATTAGGCCCAAAGGTGTCGCGAGGCGAGGCGCTAGGTGTGAGCCATGCGATGGAATATTCGTCAACCTCCTTGAGGTTTCTGCTATGGGAAGCATGCACTCGCGCTTCCGCTCCGGATTTAACGAACGGGGCTTTATTAGGAATGCGAACGTTTTGAACGTGTCAGAAACGCAAGAAGGCGACAAACGGTAACCGGTACGCTGTTCGCGACGCATTTCATAAACATGTACATTCTTCCAAGTATATTGTTCACTAATTAACATTTTGCCGGTCTAGTTAATTTATGGATTTAATGCGTGCAAAATATTATTATTGCTCGACAATTGAGTTTCAATTAAATAAATTATCCATTTGAAACCTATTCCATTTTAAGTCACACGGATTATAACGGTGAATGAATATTTTCAGTTATCCTAAACAAACCTCTTATTTTCCGTTAATCCGTTTCGTGCACAAATGCTGCTTCAAATGGGGCAAGCTACTTTGAATGGTGTCTTAATTCGTTAGGCTCTGGATGTCTCCGACGTTAGTAATTTTAAATGTTCTCAGTCAGTGAGAATGAAAAAAACGACTGCCACCTTTTGAAATGCTTTCGTGAATGTATTATTGCAAATCACTATTAATCCTGTAAACGTGGCTATTGAAGCAGGATAATAGTCATAGATTATAGGTTTTTCAAATGTGGGTGTGGAAACAGATGGAAAATATGACATGGACAGAAAGAGAAACAAAGAAAAACGTACTAGACATGAGAAGAAGAGGTGATTGCTGGGAGGGATCATAAAGAGGCAGGGAAGATGGATTTAAAGTGTTTTGATTGGGGATGGAATGTTGAAGACCGTGATAGAAAAGAGAATGATCGGTAAACGAGGAAGGGGTAGGAATTAGATTGGCATGCTGAAATGAAGGAAGAATGTGGAATTGGAGAGGGACTTACTGCAGTGCCCAATTTCATATTGTATTTTTGGTTAGTAGAAATTGTATAGGCTGCCCACATCCAAAACCTAACTTTAACGTTAGATTACCTATATTAATAATATAAATCCTATAGTGTATTTTTAAGTTGAAAAAGTAGTGAAAGCTGTCAGATGCCCGAAATCTAGTGGAAGGAAGGTACAGTTCCTACCAGACAAAACATGAATTTAAACATAAGTTTCGCAGTTTTCTTTTATGTTAGTTAAAGTTAGAAAAAAGTCCTTCGTTGTAGGTATCTTCGTATGCATTCCAAATTCGTCCTCAGATTAGGCGTTGGGGATTTAGATGACATATGTGAGCATATGTGATTCATAAAGCCTGGATTCAGAGGCAGCCTAGTATATTTAAGAAAATCGGTTATTTCAGTAGAAGAGGCAAATTTTATTCCTATAGATCATCGTAGAACCACGCATTTGGTACAGCAAAAGAAGTAAGAATTTAAGTACTTTTATGGGTCAGCAAAGCACTTTGGAACACAAGATTTGAATTCGTGAAGGGCATCTTTTAGTTGTTTTTACAGGTGAGTTATGGAAATATTTTGTATTTTCTCGTGTTTATTGCCTAATAAGGTATATCAGCACTATTTTCTTTCTCAACAATATTGCTTTGTATAATCCGTCTTAAATACTTTAGAGGTAAGGGTTGTACGATAAGAGTCACAAGAATGTAAGGGCCAATCAGAACACATTGGGTACAAAAATGATGGTTTTCGTGATAAAGGGCAGGGAAAAGGACTCGTTGGTTAGATGACGATCTCAAACAAAAAATATAGAATAAGAATAGTAAAATTTTTAGTGATCCTTCCATGTGGAAGGTATAAATTGTTAGATACCGAACTGATCTCAAATTTTAATGCATTCAATGTTTCCACACAGGACAATTAATGGAAATGAGCCAATCATAGGATTTGTATGTATCCAACTTCCTCTCAATTCCCAGGACTTCGTCTACTTTCGGTTGTTTTATATTATTGCTTTGACACTTGGGGTTTTTCTCTTTAATTCTGCATATACTCCAAAGATCCGCGGAATTGGCCCCCATCAAGCTATTTTATTGTAGCAACGGAAAAGAACAGTAAACAAAGAGTGAGTTATCACAAGTTCAGTTCATGACACTGTTGAGCTTTATAACATTGAAAATCAAAACCCATTCCAGTAATGTATTATAGTTAAGGCAAATAGTTTATCTAAAAGAGAACACCAAAGTTGTTATTTCTTCAAACATCCAATCATTGGATTTCTGAGAATCGTTAGAAGGAATCTCTTGTCCAATAACTGAACAGAAAGATCTCCAGAAATTTAAAATTTTTGCGGGGGTACATGTTATTACGTCGACGCAAATTGCAAATAAAGTGTATCACTTTTTTATAAACGAATATAATTCATTTCCGGCTCCTCATCGAAATAGCATTCGTATCCCTTCTATCTTTCGCGGCCGTACGCAAATTTGTCTTATTCCTCCGTCCCGAGATCATAACCTGAACCAATGCGTGGAAAACAACCTCAAAAACCAATGCCAAGGAAGAAACCTACGGACCCGTGGGGGCCTTATTTTTACTGGAAGGGAGGTGGGCACGGGAAATGTGGGGGGGGGGAGCGAAGAAGGGGATGAATGGAAGGCGAGGTGGGTCACACGGGGGAAAAGGAGAGTGGTTTATCAGTGAAGGTTGCCAGCGACGAGGGCGGAAGACGCGGAATCCGAAGACGAGGAACGAAAGAAAGGTTTCTCATGGCTGGGGTAAACTGCGACGGGAAATTACTGTAGACGAGGTAAGGGGAAGGAGGAGAAAGTGTTTAAAATATGTAAACATCTCCAAGGAGCCGACGGGAGAGGGATGGAGGGAGGTGGAGTGGAGAAGGAGAGATGAAGAGAGGGAGAAAAAGAAGGCTTTGGATATTTGGAGGCGGAGAGAGAAGAGGAAAACTGGAGCCGCAGAAAGAGAAGTGAGAGGGTGAGAGATAATGGGGTCGTGGAAATGGAACAGGAGGGGGAGGCGATGCTTGAGAGTCTGCTGGAATCAGGAGTGGGAGGGAGAACCGGATGATGGAGGCAACCTGGAACGAGGAAATGGGGGAATGTTCTTTAACGACCGATATTATGAAAAAAATATTCTGAGCGTAGTTATGATTAAGGGTGTCGGGAGATGGGGAGGGAGAGAGAGAGAGAATAGAGGGCGTTTGTGGGGAGTGGATGAGGAACTATGGCTAAATAAGAAATTGGAACGGAATGGAGGTGGAAACCGAGGGAGGGAGATAAAATATTTAAATTTCGGGAGTTGCCAACCCGACGGCTTGTTTTTCCCCGGGATCGTACGTGTTTACGGCTGTAAGGTCGGTGAGTGAGGGGGGAGGATTCGGTAGATGAGAGGTGGGGGGGAGGGTGCAAAGATAGGGGAGAACGGCTTCCGTACCTTGCCCCAGATTGGACTCACTAGCGTCTCGCTTAATTTACCATCGCCCGATTTTTTCCCTCCCTCAATTACTTCGCATTAATCTCCCAGGAGCAATGACCGAATGTGAAGTCACCCACTGTACTACATTAAATTCCAGTGGGGATCTACAATTTGTACCACCATTAAGCTTCTATCAGTTTTTTAACGGCCACCAGTTTTGTTGCTGTGACCATTGCATGACTTACTGCGGCATATTGTGTAAATTACCTACACATAAATGTTTAGAATAAGAAGGAGAACATTTTTCTCTTTTCAGAGTTCATCGATGTTTCAGGGGAATATAAATGAATAAGTAACATTTGTTTACGTTAAGAAGTTTGAAAATTTCCTCCTTTCCTTTTAGATGCTTATATTCATATGACCTGCACTTTCCTTTTTCCATTTATTTCTCGATTTGGTTCAGACACTTTTCCCTCTTCTTACCCCTGCTGATTTATTTACGTTTTTCTTTCTTTTTGTCAATCAGAAATTCGCTATTTTGGTCTAATAAATCGATTTGTATCTTAATTTGCCATGTTAAATTATCCCATGCTATTTCCTTCACTATTAATTATGTTATGTATCTCAAGTATTTGAAGGTTATAGAAACGGCTGTGTATATTATTATTAGGTAATCTACCGGTTAAGGTAGGTTTTTGGATGGACACAACTATTAAACCAACATTTTGTAACTCCAAACAAAACCCAATCCAGCAACCTAATCTACCTCGGGTCCCTCTTCATTTCTGTGTACTTCTTTCCTCCCTTCATCCCGTCCAACATCCTATCCTGTTCCTGCCCTTTCCCCGCTTGCCCAACATTCTCCCTTCTATTAACTTCTTCTACGCTCAATACGCCTTTTATCCATTTTTCCTGCCTCCATAGGATTTCTCTCAACAAACCCCTCTCCTCCCCAACCATCTCCAGTACTTCCTCTTTTGTTTTCCTTTAGGTTCATTTCACCTTCTCCATTCTCCTCCACACCCACATTTCAAAAGCCTCCAATCTACGTCTATCCTCCTGCTTCAGTGACCACGTTTCCGCGCCGTTTTTACGAGTCTTGTCTTAACATCCCTATTCAACGTCCCCGTCATCAACTCCCTCCTCCTTGAGAAAGCCTCCTTGTCTAGCACAATTCTTCTCCTTACGTCCCTGCTACTTTGACCGTATTGGTCCAAATCACTGGCTGTGTATATATCATTGTAAAATTTCATGTTATGAGAAGGCTGAACAATTTAAAATAACGCTTGAGAAGATGCATATAAGATTGAGAAAATACATGTGACCAATAATTAGATGTAATAAGTTAATCTAAAAAAAAATGCAATTTCTTTAAATACCAAAGAATCGCTTTAAATCTAGTGAATCTTTAAAAGATACGAGGCGTATTCTTAAAGTAAGTACCGTTTGCTTATATTTAAATATTGGCGCTTCAGAACACAGTTTTGCTCCTGCAGCGCCTACTGATTCATTGAGAAGCTATAGCAGCATTTGTTTTGTTTCAGAAGACGTTTGCTTGTCCGTGTATGCAAACAACAATGTCCGCGACAATCATTGATCCCGCCAGCTGTGAAGTGCGTTCTGTCATACGATTCTTGTATGCAAAAGGATTGTCGGCTGCTGAAATTCATCGGGAATTATGCCTAGTTTATAAACCTACAGTTATGAGTGAAGGAAAGGTTAGACAATGGTGCTGCGATTTTAAAAATGGACGAACAAATGTCCATGACGAAGAGCGAAGTGGTAGGCCCAGTATTCTGACCGATGAAATTGTTTCGCAAGTGGAACAAAAACTGCGATGTGATCGTCGATTGACAATTAATGGCCTGGCTGAACAATTTCCTCAACTTGGACGCACTACTGTCTACAATATTGTTAGGGTAAACCTCGGATACCACACATTGCGTGCAAGGTGGGTACCGAAAATGCTCACCGACCACCAAAAAGAGCAAATAATGTCCAGTGGACGAGAGTTTTTGGGTCGTTGGGAACTCTTTAAACCACCCACCGTACAGTCCTGGCCTTACACCCAGCGACTACTTCCTCTTCTTGCACTTGAAACAGTGGTTCGGTGGACAACGTTTCGAAACCGAAGAGGAACTCAAGAATGGCGTTGTCGATTGGTTCAACCCTAAGCCGGCGAGTTTCTATGAAGAGGGGTTAAAGAAGCTGGTGCAGCGGTACGAAAACTGCTTAGAAGTGAACCGCAATTATGTAGATAGGTGAAGTAGGTTCGTAGCTAACTAAAAGTGCCAAAAAAATGTGTTTCATATGAGTACATTTTTTCCTGTGACCAAACAGGTCTTACTTTATGAACAAGCCTCGTATTATATAAGACAAGCAGTACCTATATTTAGGGCATCTATTTTTCTCACTATGAAGCAGAATGCGTAACGTACTCTTAAGCTGATTTTTAGGAGAATAACTTTAGAGTTAGAAAAAAATAACCATTCAGTATCGTGATTAATTTCTATGCAATACATTTTATTGTATTACGTTAACTCCTATTCATCAAGGCTCACGTTAAATTCCTTTAAGTGATTTTCTTCACGATGTCAGTGAGATTATTTGAATACAGGTTCGTTAAGAAGACAAATTTCAATTATTGGTTGGGATTGTACGTGGGCGTATTTATAAATCTTATTTCCGTTTAGTCATTAATTTAGCCACTCCAACAGTAGAAAATCCCTTTTGGATGGAGAGTGACCCAAGGATTTATAATAGATCCATCGACTTTCAGAAACTTCTAATTTAGGAAGCCTGTGGAAGAACTGTTGATTCCAATTCATGCAAGGGGGCGGGAAGATAATGGTCCCTCAGGAAGGAGTTGGGAGAGGTGCCGGAAGGAAAAGACGGGAAAGGGGAGAGAGGAAATTGGTGTGGAAGGGGCGCTTTGCGATGAATCCCCAAGCTCGTGAAAGGGTAGGTAGCTGTTTGGAGAGAGAGAGATAAAGAAAGAAAGATATCAATGATACACCTCGAGGCCGTGAATTAATTATAAGAAAATGCCTTTAAAAAGGCCAGGTCCTCGAGCAATCTTCTAAAAATGCACAGTTCCGCAAGAGCGTTCCCTATGTTATATTATAGACTTTTCGAGAGCGTGGGGGGGATAATACGGGAATGGGCCTCTCGTTTTCACGTCTTTCCTTCCCCTTGGGTCCCAAATCATCCCATGGTGGCGTCCAGGGGCCTGTTCCACCCACTTGGCCATACTATATACTATTCATGGTCCTCACCCTCTTTTGTCTTCTCGCTTTTATCCCTTGTACCCTTCCCCTTAATGACTGCACCATTGTCTCAAATATTTTTAAACCCGCGTCCCGCCGAAATTTTTTTCCCGCGGCCATTGTTTTTCATCTCTTTATGACTATGCAAGTGTTATGGATCTTCTACGCCAGTGCTTTGTTCCGTCTCCACGTTTTCTCCATCCGCCTCAATATGGGTACGCTATCCTTATCTTAAATTTTAATCAAGATCTCGTGAAAGATGTTTCTGGACCCCTACTTCCCCGAGACCTTCCTTTATCCGTCATCCCTACGGTTAAAAAAAAGTTGATCATTAATTTTCTTGTTTCCGCGCGAACGTTTGCGCTATCTGGATGTCCACTTAAGTGCCGGTCCATCCATTGGCTCTTTTCACCACCCTGCTTGATTATCTTCCCGTAGTGAATTTTTCACAGGTGATGTAAAGTTCAAGGTCGATCTCCATACTTGCTATGACATTCAGCTACACTGAAGATACTGATGAGTTTGGAGTTCATGAAGACTGTAAATGAACAAGGTCACGG
This sequence comes from Hetaerina titia, assembly GCA_037158775.1. Taxonomy (NCBI): domain Eukaryota; kingdom Metazoa; phylum Arthropoda; class Insecta; order Odonata; family Calopterygidae; genus Hetaerina; species Hetaerina titia. The sequence goes on from CM073769.1 coordinate 115,495,728, forward strand.
CCATTGGCAATGTGTTCCATTTAAGCATTATATGAAATAACGTTGTGCAACGTATTATAATGTTCTAATTATATTAAAAGTAACTATGAATCTCCTTGGGAAAAATATAAATTTTGCCTTTCCTTCTATTCAATCGTCGAGGATAAAGGGAAAATGGAGGCAGTGAAGTCCAGTGCATTATAATAAGCTTTTAAATTCTAAAAGGAGTCGTATTCACTTATATGAATTGGTTGTCATTAAGGAGACCAGGTCTACATCATATTGTCTTGTTATCATCATTAACAAGTTGTCCAACTAATTACTGTTTTCTCGTTCCCCTTTTCCTTAAAACAGCGGTTAGTGACTCAAGAACTTTGAATCGATTTTTTCCGTTTTAAATTCTAACACGTTTTAGGTTTGTTTGATGAAGGCAATCCCAAGACGGTTACTTTCGAAAGGCTTTGATAAATCTAGAGAATAACTTTTGAAAACATATTTCGCAATGAGGGAAGTGTAATTTAAGAGCCAAGCGCATATTTAATTAAGTGATTGGGAATTTTTAAGTATCATAATATCCAAAATATTCAAAAGGGGAGTACTAATAAGAATGAATAAAAATACTTAGAGGAAAATACGAAAATAGGTAGTAATGAAGGGCACTCACGCTGACTCAAACTGTGCGAAGGATATTATAATATTTTGCACCCAAACTGCTTCCATCAGATACTAAGAGGAAAGGATTTTAAATGCTTATTGTATTATTTCTTTTAATTTCTTGATGAATAAGGCCATGCCGGTCACTTAGGTTGGAATAAATTCACCATGGTATATTTCCTTCGTCACAAAGTTTTATATCTTAGGAAGTTGCAAAAGAAGTATTATAATTTTGTTACTTCTAGTCACACGTTTACGTCTTTTGACAAATTTAAGGAAATTAAATGAAATGAAAACACTCACCAGTGACAAACAAGGACATCTATGCTTCAGGTGTTGGGAAAGCTAGAAAGATAGGATTCAAAATTACGAACTTTGAATAAATAGGTTAATAATAATAAATACCTCGTTTCCATTAGTGCCAGCAGTAATTTAGTATACAAGTGATTCATAAGGATTTTGGGAAACAAAAATCGATCTTAAGACTGAGTCATAAACTGTATTTTTCAGATTACAAAAATGACAAATAATCGAATACTATATAATGCAGACACTTGGCTGTTAACAATCCGTCATTGCGTTGATATAAAGAAAGACAGATAAGACAATGCATTAACTGTAATTTTAGACATGTTTATAGGTATTATTCATCATGAACTGTAAACCGACTCATCACATTCTTGAAATTTCTGTTCATTAGAATGTTAAAGCTTCATGAAAATTTATTTTCTTAAAAATAAATAATTTAATTTAAAAAGAGTTGCACTAGTTGTCGTCATGGCAAAAGATGAAACGTTTCAGCGTTTGTATTTCCTCACCCATTACAAGATGCAATGAGTGTTCAACAAGATTTCGTCAGAGTTGCTATTCATGAGAGGCATTCTCTATGAGTGCACCTCATGCTATAATATTTTGAAAAATATCCCATGAATGACGGGTGCAATATTATTTTTTAAATGGCAAAACTTAAAAAAAAACGCTTCATTTATAGTATTTCGCTTCTGGGTAAAAGAAGCAGCTACCGAGTGACGACGCTCTCATTTCTCATCATATTCTGGACCACTGAGCCCACTAAATTCAGCCTTATTCCGGAATGCAGGCACCAGTAAACTGAACCGCCCGACTTGGATGTGAAAAGGAACTCTATCTCGACGGAGTTTAGAAAAAGAGAGACGTTCGTTCACTTGAGTGGAAGATTTGAAAGTCGAGGACCCCTGTTATTTCTAGCCCTTTGCCCAGTGTAGGGGGATAGGAAGGGTGGGCGAGTGAGGACGGAAGCATCCGCGACTCGGGAAACGTGTACAACATGAGAACCATTGAAATTAAAAATTATATGGAGAGTAGTCCCCCACCCTCTCTATCTCTCTCCTCTTTCCTCCTCCAGTCTTTTTCTCTCCTCCTCTCCCTCTCCATCAAGAGAAATTATACCCAAATCTACGGTGCATTTCGCGAGGACTCGAGCAAATTTTCGACGAAGCGCCTCAGTTTGCTTCTTCTAAGGGGCAGCGAGGCCAGCTTTCTTTTCTTTCCCTTTGAGTCCTTAGAATGCACCGCTAGAATCCGTCAAGATTATTTTTAATGGCTTTCGAAGTTTACCGAAGAGGGATTCACAGCAAGCCGCCATTTTTAAGTCGTGTGTTTTTGTAACCAACGAAAACCGAGTGATGCTCAGTATTTCGTAACATTCTTATAAAATTGTTTCAATAAAAGTAGCTGTCTCTCAATGAAACAACATACGATATGTTTGGAATATACTTAGGGTAAGACTCTCTTGTAGTTCATTGCTTTGGATTTATGCCATTTTCACCACTCGAAGCTCAAGATATAAGTGAGGTAAGGTATAAGGTTTCTTAGATATCTGAGTATTTAAGAGCGGGATATGTTTATTGGTACAAATGTACCCGGGAGAGAGACAATTCGTGACAATCTCTGGTAATTCTATGTATTGTTAAAATGCTGATATTTATTTCCTTCATTTCTTAAGGACTTATGCAAATATATAAGAGTTGAATAATGAATCTTTGCATCAGTGTAGATTAAGCGAATGATTTTAAGCTTATTTTCAGCCTGGGAATACCAATACATTTAAGGCAATTTTTGCCCCGAAAATTATGCCCTGCTGGTTATTATTACCATTCTTTCCACCAATACCGGAAATGGTGCTTTGGGAGGATTTTTCGCGCAAGCAGTATTGTTTGAAGATAAACAAAAAGTATTGTTAATGTTACCATTAATCTATTTAAGACTGCATTGTTCATTTACTCTTTAGCATGGTGCTTAAGAATGGTTGCATGGTTAATATCCCATCGCTTTGAGCCATAAATATCGTATACTATATTCTGAAATTTCTCGAAGCTGTTCAAGACGACACAATTTACAGAGATTCCAGGAGGAGCTAGGAGAAACTTTTCGTGTATTGGCGCCATAGAACATTGATTGGTATTAAGCATGTTGTACATACTCGCGTTAATGCATTAAACCATTTCATTCTTGAACAGATTTAAGAGTGAAAACCTACTGTTTACCAGACAGTTTTTTCTAAATTTATTGGTTATGTAATGGCTTCCATCGGCCGGAATTCCACCATGAGTTATCGCGCTCAAATATCTTCGAATCGAATTCTATTCTTGGGTACAATGCAGTTTCAGAATTGGAAAATTTTGAATCTTGAGTGTGCTGCTCAACTAAACATACTTGACTTAAATTGGTAAGCATTTTCTCGGTTTAAATCATTTTTTCCTGTTGATTGCACGGCTTCGATATATTTTGGAGCGACGGCGTACAATCGATGTGTCAAATGAAGGTGTGATGGAAAGAACTTTTTTGACAACGGTTTCAGGTTTTTTCCGTTGGTGTTACCTCGATCATCTATTTCTATTCCACCAGGATAGAGGGGGGGATATGTTACCTTGGGCGCGCGTGATAAAGGAAAGAAAGTCATTCCCGCACGCAGCGTAACGTAATTTCCCATGCGACCGGCCGTGGAGAAGTCGTTCCTTCGAAGTCACCGGAAATTAGTTGCATCAACATGCCACGCAGGTGCGGCGGTTGTCGGAAGCGCTTCAGCGTAAGACCTTGAGGGAGGCCATCTGTGGGCACATGGAAAAAACGACGCCGTAGTTTAGGTACGTGGAAGGAATAGCCGGTTGAGTGGTGCAAGAGGGTGTCATAAGATTGTCTTCGATTCGCCTGCACAGGCCTCCTTCCCTACAAGCCGCCATTTTTTCGGTCCTCTTTGCCCCTTGACAGTGTTATAACTCCGTCATTGGTATCCCTTCGCTCATCTTCCCCTCATCCATTTCTTCTATACCACGGAGGAAGTGTAGTTAGTCGGTTGCTAGCGAATTGGGTTCCAGCACCTAGAGGGCGTGAGGTCGATTCCACCGGTGAGGTATTTTTTAATGACTATTAATCCGATACTAGACTGGTGTCCTGTCTAGAGAAATTTACATGTACTTCTTGGTAATCAACTTTCATGGTAATCCATGGATGAAAGTTGCTGAGATTTTCATTGAAATACATCATTTCTCTCTACGAATTCATGTAATATATTTATATATTCACATATGTGGAAAGGGTTATCATATAATTGAAAAGGAGTAGGTTTGCAGCATGAATGAAGTCCTGACTGTCGAATCGAACGTCAAATAACACACATTGAGTCCTACGTTTAGGAATTGCAATTTGCTGACGTTGGAATTCTGTCTACAACCACTTATATCCCTTGGGATTCTATCTATCAAGAAACTAATCTTTTAAAATCGGAATTAACAAAAACTTTTATTGCTACCGCTATAACTATTAATACTAATGCAACTACTGGCATAGGCGAGTCGGTCGGAGATTCTGGTTGAATGCGTGTTTTGCACTTTGAACCTGCATGGACCTAGTGTATCTTGTTTATTGCGGTCAGCAAATATATATATTGTGTTCGACTCTACAATTAATGTTTTTTTTAATGAGACCGAGACGCTCACTACATACTCTATGTAAGGTATAATAAGTAATATTATTATTGTTCACTTTTCATCGCTAAATTTGTACACATAAGTACGCATCCCAAATATGTTCGATTCTGGAACCCACCTCGTATATGTTAAATGTGTGCCTTGTAAAAGATAAATACCGTGGAAGGGTTATGGTCAACCTGATGAGAAACATATAAAATGTTCCGTGCCAAACGAATATACCAACAAATGGCTGGACGGCATCTTAGGTAATGATATATTTTAAAATATTATGGCAATACATTTTTTGAGATAGGTATGTTAGTATTACCCTAATATTTACGTGACAGAGATATTTTTTGACATAAAAAGTATCTGATGCAAATGAAATGATGCTATAAGTCTGCCGGCATGTATGAACATGCGACAGTGACTGCGTTTCCATGCCTCTCGGTGGCGCGGAATACGCTTTACCAATCAGAGTAAGGAGTATTCAATGCATCCCACGCATTCATGAAAATATTTTCTTCACATTGACATAGCGATCTTTGCACTTAGCCACCCGCATACAAGATGATGTGCCTTAAGAATATTAACGCGTGATTGATGCAGAGGAGAGTTGCGCTCTTGTAGATGAGTGCAAGTAAACTAGGAAGATCTTCACACAAACCAAACAACTTAAACGCTCCTTAAATATCCACATACGTAAGAAAAATACAAGAGGAGCTCTCCGGAGAGACGTTATGTGTGAATAACTGTTAGCGTCGGTACATACTATTGCAGTTGGCTTTGTGGTCATCTCGTCAATCAAGGGATTAATTAATTAGGAATTTTGGTCTTGCATGAAGGGCGGTAATACAGTCAGGCTCGGAAATAAGATTAAACTTACGACGCTTGAGAAAAAAAAAATCGTGTCGTGAAGCGCATTCAATGTTTGAGTTGGCCGGAATGCTATGACTCAGAGCTGGACGCAGACAATAAATATCTAATCGGCACGCACATAATAAAACTTTGCTCGTAAAAATCTATCGCGATATGTCTACCAATGCTACAAGTAAAGCTACTTGCGACAAGGGGAAAAAACTCACGGAAAGATCATCGCCTGAAAGTGATCTTCTAAACAAAGCTAATACTTTATATATATTTCGTTTTTACTACCATTATTTCATAAGGAAAGCGTCTAATGACGACATATTATCATGTACGAACACAATAGTTTTCTTGAAAACAAAATATGTACATAAATGCTCCTATAAAAAGGTAAAATCCTATTGAGGACGCATATTGGAGACCGCTGGGCTATTTGCTCCCTTACTGCGTCCGCGACGAGAACGACCTTGCGACGGTCGCTCCGTTCACACCGCACTTGCATGGAAACGTGCCTGGAAGCGGAAACGGATGGGGACATTGGAGGCATTTGCCGCGGGTGTGCTTATTTTTTTTCGTTTCGCGGCTCGGAATGAAGATGAGATCGGAAGAAGGGATTTGAATTCGCGGTCGGTCTCGAGGAGGAAGGTAAAGCGCTGCCGAGGATTCGCCGCGGCCTCACTCAACTCCTTCGGCTCTCTCTCTCTCTTTTCTTGTCTTCTCGCCGGCGATTCGAGTGAGGGGAGGAGTAGTCCAGCGGAGAGAAGGTGGGAGAAGACGGGAAGAGGCGAACGAGAGCAACCGTCCTCCTCGTCCTTTCCGAAAATGTAATAAGAGTAATCGTGGGAGGGAGTTTTTTTTGGCCGCTTTCTTACTCGTCTCTCTCCCTCCCTCCCTTACTCCCCCCCTCCCTCCGAAGAAAAAGATGCTCCAATTAAGTCGAGAGGGTCGTCCTGCGAGGCCTGAGGGAAGCAGGGAGAAGAAGCTGTAGAAGAAATAGCGTTGGACTAAGAGGTTTTGGGTGGAGGAAGGGATGGGATTTTTACGAGGGAAGCTGTTTCGCGATGCGATGAGCTGAGATGGGGGACGAATGGCAGCGGGGGCTGGCGAAGACGGACACCCCCCCGTCGGTTGGCTTCCTTGAGGTTGACCTTAAAGGGGAGCGGACCCTCAAAGGATAGAGGTGCATGGATTATGATTTGATGCTCTGGTGGAGAGATGGCCGAGGGACTGTTGACAGGAGGATTGGGTGAAGAATAACTGAGAGGGACGGACCGGGCGAGGTGGGTGCTGTAGTTAGTGTGAGGCGCGGAATAAACAAGGCAGGAAGAGGAAAGAGAGGTCGGAAACAGTTAGATCAGCCTTTGGGTAATCAATACGAGGTCCAGAGTTTCAATTTCAAGTTGCAAAGCCTTTAAAAGCAGGCGCGTGGTTCAGTAGTGTAATTTGCTGTAAAGTCTATCGAAAAAGGAAATTGCGAATTGTTAAGTATTGACGGTATCCTGTGGAGGCTTTGCCTTATTCGTTAAATCTGTACAAAAATATAAATGGAATGGGTAAATTAAGTTAGGTAATTATTTTTGTAGCCCAGTCAAAGCAGTGTAATTCTAGAAAGGAAGAGCGTTAAATAAGATTAATTATCCTTATAGTAATAGAAGGTGACACAGAAAAAAGAAACGAAGGAAAGTAAGTTATGGTATCAAAATTGAAGAAAGTATAAATAAGAGTTAGATTAAATAAAATTATAAATTCATGCTCGAACATATTCATTTAAGAATCATGAGTGACATTCTATTTTTTTAATCATATTTCACGTACGACTTGACGAATAGTGATAGATACAAATGGATAATTTTGACAAATTGGGGCTAATTATTCCTTCTAGATATGATATGTTAGGAAAAGCATGTTGATAAATGACGCCGAAATTACCCACCTGGGTTTGTTAAAAACTTTCAGTGAGCCAAAGATTATGAGTCTTAAGATCCGTTTAATTTATTTCTCTCATTATGCGGATTAATATTTAATTGTTGACCTTATTATGAGCCATTAAAAAAAGGCCAGTGAAAATACGTATATTAATGGTTTCAAAAGTTTTAATTTTCCGCTGAGTGCTGTGACAGCGGAGAAAATAGTCATAGCTTTATTGCGGAGGGCGTGAATAATTTAATTTTAATGCTAAAATAGGACATTCAGATGAAAAAAATGCTATCCCTTTCGGCACTCTTAAGTGTTTTCTTCCATAATAACTTTCAAGAATTTTTTTACACTTGGACATAACCTGAGAGTTGAAAACGGGACGGAGGTGGAAATGGCAGGGAATTGTAATTAACTTGAATGCGGTATTATGTGTCTGACAACGGATTAAAATCATGAATTATTAATTATTTTGGATAATTTAATTAACAAATTACTTTAGATTTTAAATGAGATGTGGGTACTTATCACCACGTTTTTCAATGCTAATAGCTGAAGGATGATGAAAATTTTCATTCGGATGGTAAAACATGAAAGTACGTGGTAGCATTTGTGAAAGATACATTATGCCTGTAATTAGACATTTTAATCAAGGTTAGGCACTTAACCATTTATTCTGAAGATGATCTCGAGAAATATTGCCATTATTTGTTCTTCATAACAGTCCACCAACTGGCTGTCTTTTATGGGCATTACAATACACCTAATTGAATCATATGAATGATGCGACTTCAATTACTCACAAGCGTCTCGAGAAACCTGGAGTGAGCAATATATCCTTCGGCTAATCTATCACGAGCGCAATATGGTAGAATTCCTCAGCTACTCTCTTTTTTTCCAACAGACTCACAACGGCTGCCTACAAGGTCGCCAATTCTCGTTTTTCGTCGCTGGTTGGCCAAATAATTTCATCTGCTCCACAAAACTCGTCCCTCGACAGACAACCGATTGGTCGAAGATAAGGAAATTTGAGATCTCAGTCTGCTAGATCTAATTTCGTCGTTTTCAGTTAGACTACTACTCAACATTCGATGATAATTAAGCGAATCGGGGCAATTCTCTCCAGTGTCTCCTCACCCAATCTCAGTTCCCCGTCTTGCTTGCTTCTTTCTCGTCGCAACAAAGAATTACTTCCGGTCTGGCTCACGTGCCCCCACAATGCACGTCTCCTGTAGTCAGGGTCGTTCGCTCCTTTCCCGACACTGTGTACCCTAATTTACCCTAATACCCTGTCGTTTAACGGACCCCTTTTCGCGTGAACGTTTCGAGCGAAGGAGTGCAAGGACGAGCGAAGGGATAGGACTCACAGCCTATGCGATATTTCAATGAATCGTGAAATGCTCGTCGGATGTCGCAGCTGCGAACGCAAATATCAGAACTGAGCAATGCCAGCTCCATTATTGACCGGGAGTGGCATTTACGCCCTTATCCATCGTTCTGTCGGTTTAGTTCTTATCGGGAGTGCAAGTGCACACACGCTTGCACCCTAAATGACTTCCAACACACCTTTGTGTAGAATCGTGAATTCGATGTTAATGAAATTATGCGATGATAATGTGCTTAAAATATGGTTTAATCTAACCAGAAGGTAAATATAAATCGCCATGAAACAATGGAGCTCATTTCGTAATTAGTTTTGCATCGTATGACATTCATCCGTTCGCGGTAGACGCCTATTTTCTTTTCCTGTGCGACCTGTGGTATGTCAGAGTGTTTTAACACTCAGAATTATATGGCTATGTTCAGAGTAACCATTCGGATTTGAAGCTCCGTCCTACCGGCCAGCAACCGGATGCTTTATCCGTTAGGCTAGCGCACATCGTTTTGATTAAGAACTGTAGCTTCGCTTTGATTAGAACTGTAACTTAAGTAGTACTAAATGTAGTTTACATCGAGTAACCGTTATACCATCGCATGATGTTCACTTCTCTAGTGAAAGAACTTAAGAATGAAGATTTTAGTGTTCTATGGCGTTTACAATGGAAGACTTAAAATCTTACGGAAAATCTAAGGAGAGAAGATTTTAGTCTCCCATTGTTAATCGCCATGGAACAATAAAATCTTCTCTCCTTAGTTTTTTTTCGTGTCAACTTCCACCATGTATCGACGTCAGCCATCAGCTACATGCCCACTTCTCTATTTTTTTGATGGGTGTGAGCAAGAGGCTGAGAGGACGGAAGTGGGAGAGAGGAGAATACCATGTCCAGTCACTACTAGTCACTCTTAAGACGCCCTGAAATCCTTAAAGCTCTCTCTCTCGGCGGTCCCCTAGCCCTCACGTCAACCCCGTAGCATCCTTCCCCGGGCTTCCTTATCTCACCTTACTCTCCTTCCTTGTCCCTCTCTCTTTCCTTCCGTCTCACAGAAGAGCATGGATCTGTACCCGTCGCTGAGACGACCCGATTCGGAACCAGGGACGTCTCAATTCCCTCCGTTTTCCCTCCCGCCCCTCGCATGCACACACACTCCACCAACACACACGGCTTATGCCTTCCTCTCCCACCTGCTGCCTCACCCATACCCTTTCTTTCGCTGGTCGATCCCGATAGCTAAACCGTATAGGGGTCACGTAAAAGGCACGTGAGGGACTCCAGGAAAAGGGATTTCTTCATTTTTCTCTCGTAAGAGAAAGAAAAGAAATATGCGAAGGAGATGGAACATACTGCGACGTTAAAGGGCTCTTTCAAGCAGGCCCGTAAGGTTAAAGTAGTCGGTAGGGTGAGATCAGAATTGAAGAATTGTTAAAGGGTGTGAAACGGCAAGTAAATTCATAAAGGGAGGGATTCTCCGTTTAACAATATTCAGTTGATATTTTAATAACAAAATAGTGGAAGTAGAATGTCTCAAAAATGTTTGATGAGCGAGAAGGCACAATATTGGAGCTTGATATTTTTGTGAGCTTGTGCGAATCAAAAAACCACGAACTTTGAATCTTTAATAAAATGGCTTCTAACGTACATAAATCGTAGTAATATTAGCTTTAAATGAGTTCCGGGAAAACCTGAAAAGAGGTAGAATGAAATAGCAGACTATTGAACTAAAAAAATATTTGCAGATGTTTCTTGAGCCACGTAAGTCTCGACGGTTCTTTAACAGCGTTTTTTTATGGATACCAATATCGATAATAAATACTGTTTTTCACTCATGAGGTTTATCAAAAAATAACTATAGTACATTGACTGTCCATATAGTGTTCCTATCATATCAATGTAGGTGCCGATTATTATTATTAGGTAATCTACCGTGTAACGTAGGTTTTTGGATGGACACAACTATCAAATAAACATTTTGTGACTCCCCACCTAGCAAACTAATCTACATGTATATCAGGTCCTTCTTCATCCCTGTGTACTTCCTTCCTCCCTTCATCCCGTCCAACATCCCTATCCTGTTCCTGCCCTCACCTCGCTTGCCAAACATTCTCCCCACTATTACCCTCTTCAACATTCCACTACCGCTCAATACGCCTTTCATCCATTTTTCCTGCCTCCATAGGATTTCTCTCAACAAACCCCTCTCCTCACCCACCATCTCTAGTACTTCCTCATTTAGGTGCCGATTGTTGGAGTATAATGGGTGAGTTATAAGATATATTTTGCACTTATTACTTTTGTCTTACCGAGTAATTCAGTGTGATGAAGAAAATAATTCTAGTGTTTAAAATGCATTTAAGTAGGTATTATTGAAATATTAATTTGCCAGTCAGTAATATTAAAGCTGATTACACGGCTTCTATCCACAATCTTGTATCCTAGAAAGGTAAATTATACAGATGACGGTTTTTGCTCCACGGACTGATACCGCTTCCTCTCTCCCTTCAATATCTTGTTAGAAGTAGTTTTTAAGGGCAGCGACCGAAAGCCGAGGTCATTTGCGACATTAGAAATGGATGGCGAAAATAGGAAGGGTGCAGAAAAACCTCGCGTCGGCATTAGCCTACTCTTAACGGAAGGCGCCAAGGGGTCCGCAAGTTAACGTCCCATCCGACGGGTTTCGTACTCACTCAAATACTCTCCACAAAGCACCTCAAGTAGGGATTGGGATACCACGGAAAAATGTCTACTATTTATAGGATTCAAACCCGGGCCATCTCGGTGGGAAACCAATACGTTAGCCACGCCAGCATTCCGAAATTTAAATATCTTTTGTAGTGCTTTTTGCATCATATTCTTCTCCTTGATCCCACAGTGTACATGGCTCGTCACATTTCAACTTGCGTATTAGTATGATTCCAAGTTTTCCTTATAAATGAGAGAAGACTTACTAGTCGCGTCAATCCGGACCACCTGAATCAAAGGATTGCTATAAAAATGGATTGGTACGCGTGAAAAAATGTTTCAATACGAGAAATTAGCCAGGATAATTGAGGTAGTATTTTGGATATCATCTGCACCCTGGATGTAGCTGGAAACAATCATATTACGGGACAACAGTAAAACTGAAAGGAAATTAGGGATGGTTAGAGGTTCGGAAGGTGGAGAAAGGAAAGAGTTCGGGATGAGGTGTATGTATACGCGTTTGATGGGAAGAGAGAAGGGAGGAATTCGGAAGATGCCGGTCGGGGAGAGGTCCAGGCGGGCGAGAGAGCAAGCCGAGGAGGTTGTACTTCGGTGTGGTCTCCGGGAAGTGGGACGGGAGGAGGGAAGGGTCACGTATCTGGGGGTTGGTGTGCAACTCCCTCTTTCTCTCTCTCTCTCTCCCTTGGGTAGGCGAACACACACACACACAAAGGTGAGGGAGGAAACTTGAGGTCGAGGGAAGGCGGCGAGTGGAGGTGGGGGTCGGACTGGGAAAAGAGGTGTGCCCCGTGACGCACGTCGAGTTGGAGGGGGGAAGAGGATGGGGAGAGGAACAGGGGAAAGGATAGGGCGGGGGGGGTGTAGCTGAGGTCATCTGGGGAGCCGCGTGTACTAGTCGCGTGGGAGGCGAGGTGTGTAGGGGAGGATCGGGAGGGTAGGAGGGGGTTGTCCGGCGACGACTCGAGGCGAGGGAGGCTCAAGGTGGGCTCAAGGTTTTGAGGGAGTGCTCAGAATGTGGAGGGTGGTTGCAGCGGTGTAAGCAGAGGTGTAGGAGGGAGAGGTTTAAGATGGAATAAGAGGTCGGTCGAAGAGGGGTGTGTTATTTATGTAATTGCTGGAGAGAGGAGTGTTTGGAGCGGGGTAGTGGAGAGGGATGGAGCCACGGGAAATGAAACAAGGGTAATGGTTGGGAAGGTGATCGAATGATCGAAGTGAGCTACACGGATAATATGTCTCGGACAGCCATTTTTACGTTGCTGGATGCGAAAGCATGATCGTAGCGAATAAAAATCTCAATCTAAGAAATATTTTCCTAATTTTCAGCTCATACTATTGCAAAAAATACAGGACAAACTATTTTTATTTTGAACACGTTTTATGGATTACGTAGCGCGTATTAACATATGCTAGAGCCTGCACATTTTTTGCTCTACCTTCAGACGAAACATTGACACCGTTAAATTTTCTGATGTGCATTTATGAAGTATGGAGGATCCAGGGTTTTCTTCTGACATGTTTGAGTATCAAAATATTAAAATGCGAAACCCCTTTAACAAAAGTATTGCTCTTTTTTATCCGGTTGTAAAGAATTAAGAGAATAGAATTATTTAAAAAAAAGAGATTTTATACGAGGGGCATTCTGGAATGAGGGGATTGTAAAGAAAGAGTTATCAAATTAGATTTGACTAAAATCTATAGCATTATGTACTGAAAGTTTTGAAAATTAAGTCAATCTCTACACTAATTTTACAAATTTAAATTACATACAAACTCCATCGTTACCATTATTTATTGTAGATTTATTCTTTCCTTTGAGTGGCTTTACCTTGAAAGTAGGGGCACAAATCAATTCCTGTATTTTATGAATTATTTCCCCTGTTGTAATTGAAATATTGGAAATTTTGGAGCAAAAGTATGTTATAAAACTAAATTGTATCGAAAAAGGGAAAAGATAATGGCTATAACTGGAAAAAAATAGGATAGAAGGTGATACCTTGATATCGCTTTATTTTATATCATAAATTGAGAACATTTTTATTTGATCGAATTTTGGAAACTTTCTTTTAAATTATTGAATAATAACCACTGTATTTATATTATTTTGCAATGGGCTAAAGCATTGAAGAACAGTGATGACTCTTTACACTTTATGATTTCAGAGTAGATGCCAGACCAGTGTTTTGTGTTCTCTGCGTGAGCGGCGGTGATTCTAGTTACTTGTAAAAATAGCCGACGCATGCAAAATACGAGTATAAAATAGCCAACGCTGTCACGATAATTGGAATGAGTGAGAGACAGCCTTTAGAAAATTTGATCAACTATTTCGAATTCATTAAAGTGGCTGAGGAATGCCGCGTAAACTGTGCACCACTTATTTCATGCGTTTCAATGTATCATAAAATTGGAAAATGTCTCCGGGAAAGAGTAGGTACACATGACGTCTTAGGAAATCTATGAGGACTATGAGGAAATGGATTATGATAGAGTTCAATAATGAGCACAAAGTTTAATTTTGTGGCTAACCTATATTAATCATTCCGAATAGCAGAAAGATAACTGTTGCTGGGGAGATTAAAGAGGGAGTGAAGCAGTGGGAGGACTCATAACTCTGATAGCTGACTTGGTGAGAAATATTTACGATAGTAGGCTATTATATGATGAAAAATTAGCTAATCATTTAGTACTAGTGAAAACAAGGTCACATATGCAATTAGGGAAATCGGAAGGCGTAACGCTTTGTATTAAGACCGGTATTGCAAGGAAGGAGCATGTATTTTATGTAAATGGAATATGTTAAGGAATTAATTTAAATAAAAGCTATTATTACGACTTGTATTAATAAACACCAGACCCCTGGGTATTTATCCTGTAATTTTTTCCCGTGATATATACTTTATATTCCCGAATAACTGAAATTACATGGATATGGAGTGTTTCAAAGACAAAAATTTGCATTTTAAGGTCTTTAAGCCCGGATTCCGCAAGCGTTAACCTCGTCACACTGTGTTGGTTGATATCGAAAAAGGGGCGGAGGAGTCTGGTTATAAAATAAGTCTTAATTTTACTCCAAATTGTAACCAACTAAATCGTTGATGAACTGTTTATATTAAATAATATTTCAAGGGTTTTTTACACCACTGTAAAAGTAAAATGGGAGGGGAATATTGAGGTTGGTGCGATGATTTACGAGGAATGTGAATCCCTCGCCAGTGATCAAACACATGTTAAAAATATGAGTTACGATGAATAATATTTCCTTAAACCATGAAAGGCTTTTTATACCACTGTAAAAGTAAAAAAGGAGTGGAAAATTGAGACTGATGTAGTGATTTACGGGGAAAGTAAATCGCTTGAATTGCTGATAAAAAGATATTATTGAGTTTGTTGATTTGAATCTCATCAATGTTATATGGCTGTTCTGCTACACACATATTCGAATGCCCCTAATTGAATTAAAGACTAAAATACACATATTCACTCTGAAAAATTTTAATTCTGAAATTATAGCATTTAACAATTGGTATGTAAGTTTATTTAAGGGGATGGTAAACAAAACGGATTCTGGAAAGAGGCATATGATACACCAATTTTCAAAGGAGGAAATAAGGCACTTGTTGATAATCATAGACCGGTAATCTTGATGTCAGTTTTATGCAAGCTATTAAAAAAGATAATTGCTTATTATCCCAGGGATTTGTGGGAGACTGAGAATTAGTTGTCAGAAGCAGATTCAGAAAAGGGCACTCTTGGGAAACTCGGCTATTACGGTTCTGCCAAGAAATGTCCAACTCTATGGATGCGGGAATAGAAGTGGATGCTATAATAGTCGACCTGTCTAAAGCCGTTGACGAAGTTGATCACGGTCGCTTAGTACTTAAGAAGTGCCAATTACCACTACATACAGAGGGAAGAGTAATCTCGTGGGTTAAAAATTTCATGAAAGGTCACACACAAACACAAAGGATCAAATTGTGAGAAGTGTAATCTGAAAAAACGAAGGTAGCATCGGGAGCCCCACAAGTAAGCGTACTTGGCCCGCTCTTGTTTTTAATCTATATAAATATACCTGGTAAATATTAAACCTCAGATGAGACTTTTTGCGGACGACTGCATTATCTACAGGAAAGTGGAGTGAGTGGAATGAGAGCGATCGCGAAGCACGGCAAAGGGAGTTGAACAAAATGGCGGATTGGGTGGCAAATAATCGGATGGATATTATATGAGAATATGTTGAAATGGAGACGAGTGATCTAGGCCTATGAGACCATTGTGAGAGAGTAAAGGTTGCTAGAGTTTTCCTTCGGTTTTTTGTTCATATACCTCTACGTTCCGCAATTATTGTGTGAACTTCTAATTATTCTGTGAATTTTCCTTTTAAAAATTTTATTGAATTTCACACTGATGCCGCAAAAAATTTACTTGGAAAAATGTTAAATAAAACAATTTCTGGAAAAATTTATTCCATTGCAACAATTTCAGAGCGTAAAAATTATTCGCCTTGACCGGGATTCGAACCCGGATGTTGCGGCATCTCCCGAAGTTTCTTGAAATTTGGAAAAATGTAGCTTCAGCATAATATTTTTTATTCGCACTCAATTTTAATAAAGCTTCGAGGGGCTCCTCATTTGAGGAATGGAGTGAACTTCAAACGTATTCCCACGAAATCATTTCCATGTTTTACTCTTTCAAACTATTGACCTTTCCAAAAATCACGAAATCTGGAAGGATAATTGAAATAAAAATGCATTTCACCGAAAATCTCTAAAGGAATCTCGACTTTTCCTCGGAACTGGGTTGGCGGGATTCGAACTTTCCACCTTCGACTTAAAAGTTTAATAAATGCTAAATTATTAATCTCGGAACCCAAGTACGATAAAAACAAAATAAGTGCGAGCCAAAGAAAATTAAGACTTATGATCTCAAAAAGCGGGATTTAGCATATTCCTCAACGTGTGCAGCTGTCTTACCATTCGTCAACGACGTAATTTTCCACGCAGATATATTTAATTAAAGAAACGTTTCGCGGTCTTAGTTCGTGGTTCCTTGTTTGCGATATCATGATGCCGGGAATTACAGTCTCCCACTCGTAATTCGTAAACGAGAATATTATGCAGGAGAAATTTATCCTCGTTAGAAAACTCTTACCTTTTGTCTGCCGTCGTGGACCCTTTTTTTTCACCTGCCTGCATCTAATTACTCCGCATACGTAGGTATGCCAGCCAGTCTCACCCGTGGTGAGTGTCGAGTCTATGGAAAGAGCGGAGCAGCAGCATCAGCGTTGGGGCGAGTGAATTTGGAGCGAGGTAGGGATATTTATTTATATTTTTTCCCCTGGTTTTCAGTCGTAGAAATGAGGTTGACGTGGATTATGTGGGGAGGCAGTCAGTCGGGATACGTGCTCAACGTAACCTGAGTCTTAACTGAATCACGTCCTCGCGGGTTTTGTCATCAGAGTATGCTGGAGTGCGCTCTGGGGGACCGGGACAGTTGTGAAACTGGGCGACGGGATAGCCCGGTCGGACTTCCTTCTTCGGTTTCCCCCCCCCGCTTAAATGAATGGGAAAAAATTAGGACGGAGACAGTTCCTTTGCATACACACACACACGCGCGCGGACACATCCAATTAAACAATCGCACGCCTGGGGTGGGCGGGTGGAGGACACAAATGAAGGATAACATGAATGCATAAACGATGATGTGAAACTGCTGGACATTTCCAAAGCGTGGAGGTATCTGGGATTGGGTGGGCAAGGCATGCGTTACTTGTGATAATTCGCATAAGCCGTTTAAAGAAGAGCTACATCATTTTTCTTTTATGAGTTTCATTAAAGATGAAGAGAAACTGAAAAAAATTACGCACAATAAAAGTTTACCCATCGATCGAGGAAACGATTAATATGTGTTGGTGTGACCTTTTTGGGTTTTTTGTCGATCAATTGAAAGCCTTTAATGCTATATCCTTCAATCCTCCCACAAAAAATTTGCTGTATGTTAATTTTTTCATTAAGAATTTAAATTAAGATATGTATTTGTTGCTAACATTATGTTGCGGTCATCTTGTTGTGACCCACTGATTCGATTAGAATAGTCGTAGGAGAGAGTGAAATTGAAGACAGAAATATGTGGGCTCGAAATTTTTAATTTGTTTGATTAATGATCCAGCCTATAATCCAGTACCTATTTCGAAGCTCGTGGAAATTTATAAATTTGTCTCGAGACGAAATAATTTGTTTGAAACTTTTTTGTTATTCGGGACAAAAATACTATTCTCTTCCAGATGACCAGAACATCAAAGCTCTTAATGAAATCGAGTACGCACCTACTCAACTGCTGCATAATCAAACTGACGCAGCAGACCGTATTTCTAGAGAAACTAATCGTTTCCACTATTTTTTTGTGCGCGAATTATTGCAGCGGTTGCATTAAATGAATGGTAAAGTTTTTTTCTGGGAAACTTTTATTTGTTTAAATTGAGATACTTATGATTATGATTACCGTAATATTCATTTCGGTTAACTACTAATGACAAATATTTTTCAGGTTATTTTTTAATCATTTCAGTGAAGGACTCAGTGTAACTTGTTCTATGACTTTTATTTTGGAGATAAACAATCTTCAATAGTTAAAACCAATCAAAATATCCTTAGAAGGTAATTTTCAAGGAAATTAGAAAATAAGTCATATTCAAAACACCCTCGGCATGTTACAGAAAATTTAATCCACCGGATTATAATGGAGACAGTTTCGTTTCTGTACATTTAAGAAAACCTTTCTCCCTCGAAACTTATATGTATAAGAAGATTTCAGGGAGTCGATAAAATTAGCGTGTATTTGAGCCATTTTGTTTTAATTTGTATTCCGTTTCCCTTAATTTAGAGGGTAATTTTTACTTTATACGTATATTAGAAAATTTATAGTTCGCTTTCAACGTAAAAAGTTACGGCTTGAAGTGTTCGATCCCTTTTGAATATCTATTCAAACCCTACCCGATCCAATGATTAGGATTCCGTGACTAAACTATTGATTGTTTGATTATCTTGTGAACAAAAAATAGGGAATTCTACCCTATTTCAAAAGTACATGAATATCTGAATGAAGGGAACTTAAACAAGGGTAAATCAATACAGATGATGATGCTGGATTAACCGTTTAGACAATGGAAGAGAATTATAGTGTACTTACGGTCATTAATTAAGTTCTAGGTTGCATTTGAAGTAGCTACACACTTAAAGAACCATGGACCACATCCGATGCATTTAGATGCATATTCAAGCCATTAAAATGGCGCAATCAGTGGAGAACTCAATGGATTGGCCTTGGAGGCGGATCTCAACTTAATAGGGTATTCTCTCTATTGCTGTATCTTATCTCGACCGTGAGGCTTTCAATTCTCAACACATTTTGTTACTCAACAGCGCATGACAAGGGCTGAACGCATCGGATGATAAGGATTGGATCAGGAGTGGATATTCTAACTACTATTTATCACGTGTTCGTACTGGCGAAAGAAAAAATACCTTAAGTAATTTGTTCTGGGAAATTCAAATGTAGTATTTGGAACCAATTTATCTAGTACTCTATTTTCGGGCGACGTTTTTGGGTTAGAGCTACAGAGTTCAGATGTTTACCAGTGGGTTGAGGGCTCAAATACGGGGGATATGCATCTGTGCACCCCAACTAAACTAGTGGTGTGCTTTTCTGGGTGCTGAGACTTTCAAGGGAGACAGTGTCAGCCTCCAGTACCGTGTATTTTTGTCATATCTCGGGGTAAGCGCTGATTTTCTTCTCTATCCAAAGACCTTGAGTTAGAAAATCTGACATTAATTGTAAGGACCTAAGGCCTGTGAATGAAACTAAAGAAATTTCCATAGTTATTTTCGATCAATTAAATGCCACTCCAGTAAATAACGTGACTTTGACGAAGCATTTTTTCAATATTCAGTACAAGTTTATTTATTTATTTGATGATATTCGTTTCAATTAGGCAATTGTCCTGGTGGCAACGATCAAGTCTGGTCAGCTGTCACTCATGACATCTACATAATACATACCATCCATTTACCATCACCCATGGGCTAGGTTTACACTTTTCGAGAACATACTACGCACCGCCCTTCCCCACACTCCGTCCATAATCACGTACTCTTCAATTTCATCTACCGTTCAAAATCGCATCCCGTTAACACTTCATTCACTTTTGAAATACAACTTGTAATGGCGTTCACATAACATACCAACAATATTTAAATTGGTACAATAGTATAAAAATCACTGATCAATGGTTTATCACCCAGTGGCTGCTTTACACTTCTTCTTAAAACTCCTAAAATTGGAAGGAAAGGGCTCAAACAAACCTCCAGGCAGCAGGTTCCATTCAAATTGAGAATTAAAATTTTACTGATAAAAATATCATATATTACGGATAAAACGGTAAAATGCACGTAGAGGAATTCATATTTTGGTGCGCCAACGGCCATTATCGGTTTTGCGGTTAAATCGATGCTCCGTTTACCGAAAGTGCCTAGAAGACCTTAATGCTTCAGTAAGCCTCAGAAGGAACTATTAGAACTGTCTAAGCAAAAACAATAGTTGCGGTATACCTTTTTATAGACAAGGGGCTCTTTTGAGAGTTGATACAGGTTGTTGAGAACAGAGTTGTTACAGAGTTGTACATAATGAAAAATTTAAGATAATTTTTTTTCACACCTCTTAACTAGCACGCCGATTTTGATTCCCTTGTGGTCGAAATATTTTGATTATGTTGGCGTACGATCGTCTTTTATTAATGTGTATCATCAGTCATAAGTTCACTTACATCAAAATTTAGCAATAATGACACATTTTTACCTGAAACATGTAGATGGAGTTGTCACGCAATGGATGTCCTGATGAGAACCGTGGCCCATCTTCGATATACTTTATCTTCCTGCGGGAAATCTTGCCGATCTTTCTCGTTGTACGGCGGAGATAAATAAGAGGGCTTGATATAATGACACATATTTGATATAAACAAATAATTCATCTTTACTTGGGATGTGGATTCTATTAGTTTTACATTTAAAAAACCAAATTCAATAAAACTATGAGTTCCCCTTTTCTAATACGTTTAAACTTAATTTGAACGCTACATGGAAAACTTAATCTAGTTTCGCTTTTGACTTTTCACCCGAAATACAGCTAGAAACCTGATTACTGTCACAAGTTTTACATTATTTTCATTTATTTTGTATTCCAAAACAAAATTTTATATCTGAAATAGCTATTATTGTGTTTGAATGATTTTCCATGCATTAAAAAATTACTTTTATTTTGCAACTCTTGGATTCTATTAATATTTTTATAATCGACTTTGGTAACATTTTGGGATTAACAGCCAAAACCCACATAAGCTTGAGTATGACGCTCGTTTAATATAAATTCCGCAGAACCAATTACAATGCTGTCAATTTGGAAAAGGCTTTTTAATTCAATTCCAGCGTTTAATATACATTATAGATTGTTCCATTACACAAAAAAATTCACTGTAGAATTTTCCACCGAGCCACCACCATGCATCAAAGCGGTAGTATATAAAATCCGGTGAAGACACCGCCCGTGATTACGGCTCGTATTTTATCCCAGCAAGCGATTCCTGCATCCATAAAATACTCGTAAAAATACGTTTTCTCAAATTTGTTTCCTCGTGGGCTCATTACCTGGCTGTGACAAACGACCGAACTTGGCAGGCGATTAAGCGTCGAAAGCCGGATCAAAAATTACACGAGGATCCGTTTTTGTGTAAAGCTAGATACCAAAGCAAGGCGACGATTCAAGGTACGTCACTGATACAAGGTAGTTTATGAACACATTGAAGATAAAGCAATGCAACAGCTATTTTAAGACCTCTTCAGAAGGCTCTATCTTTGCCATGGACTCACTCGCGTGACAACCCTAGGCACTTAATGCAAAAGCGGCAGAAAATGCGCACTAGAGATGATCACACCAGGCAAAAGTTCAAATTGAATTAAATTTTAATTGGACTGCAGGTCGAGGAGAATAATTTATTATAATTAACAAGGGAGAAACAATGGTCCCTCTCTATCCAATTTCGACGTTCAATTAAATTATTTTGCCTCTAACGAGAGCGCAGAAAGAACGAATACTGTATTTACATATACTAAAACTGTATCCATCAAAAATAGTTCATATTCGAGTAATATCAATTGAAATTTATTAGCGTGACTTATTAAAACACAGAATCGGAATATTTATTTAAATCTGAAATATAACATGTGAGACTTTGGCGATGGAAATTTTGTTATATATAACAGGCATATTTAAAAGTTTTCCTTCGGTCCTCAATATACGCGCTTTTGTTAAACCCATTCCCGTTGATTAGAATCCTTATGTATATTTGCGAAATAGAATAGTGGATATTATGAATTGCGCTTTTATTTCTTAATATTTCCAAGATTTCGGAAGGAAAGTTTTAAAACAAGCATAGTTGCTCTTCTTATTTGATATTTACTCGTAATATATATGCAATACATTTCCCAAAATTCTATTAAAGATGGTTTCCAACTGCTAAAACTCCAAACAGTTTGTAGAAATTAACCAATGCTTTTGTAATACATTACAACCTTTCTTGGAGGAAAGACATTCCCAGTTGGTTTGCTCTATTTACGCACAGCTCACGCTGAGTCAATGGGTAATAACAAAAATACAAAATAAAATAAAGACGACAAGTTTTTTTATGAATGTGTAATACATAAAATATATAAAAATGAACATGTACATTATGAGTTCTATTCGATATACGTAATTTTTGAGTGTACTGTTTTCCCATTCTTCTCTTTTTTAAAAGGTCTTTTTCCTTCCACGGTATAACTTTGACATATCAAGCAGGAAATGCTAAAGAAAAACTCATTATTATTTATTATCATATCATCATTTTCCGGATCATCACTTTTTCAAATAAAGATGTGAAACAATGTTCTTCAACAGGGTATTTCATTCGTATTTGTGCTGATAAAAATCAAAATCAGTCATTGATAATATTACTCTTAATTTATCGGTTAATATTTTGATTAATAATTATTTCTCCCATATCAGAAGTTTTATAAACAAGATGCAATAAATACATCATAAAAAGTATCCGGTCAATTAGTAATATTGGTCGTTTTTAGAGATAATAGATAGTTCAAGAAACAAATAATAAGCCAATAGATTTTTAACTCTTCCATTCATAAAATACATTACAGTAACAGCTTGCGGCTCTTAGTTCCTTCTTTACCTCTTTTAGCTTTAAAATTAACATTGGCTGGAGTTTCAGTAGCCTTTTATCTATCCTTTTTTTAGTTTATTTGTACCTGCAAACCTTGAAATACATCGTTGCAAGGATTGTAGGAATAAGTATAGAAGAGCCGTGGGGCACCATAATAAAAAGGAAGCTGAATGTGGTATGACAGGTTAAGGCATTTTCATTTTCTTTTAAATAAATAATTTCCGAAGTAGTCGTCAATGTTTGAAACGAGAAATTTATTGGCACGCATATCTCTGATTCTGTTTTATACTCGTAACATCCCACTGCTTTTCGGGGTCTACGCGGTGTCGTTTAAGAAGATATGCTGTTGGCAGCTGAATTAGTTGGAGTAACTTGTCAACCAAGAAACGGAGACCGTTGAACCTACCTTAGGTATGTTGTAGGTATGGACCTGAAGTCCATACCTACAACCAATCCAAATCTTTAGCTCAAGGATTAATTCCGTTGATTATGAAATGTCCGGGGAGACAGTTCAGCTCGAAGTCGAGGTTGAATTTTTGGGATATGCGGGAATGGGTGTGAAAGAGTATGGGAGTTTGGGTGTGATTGGGAACGTTTTCCCGCTCGGGGAAACAGCGTTGACCGTCTTCATATTTTTACGATTCTTTCTTTAAGAAAGAGGTATAGGGGTGGAATGCAATAATGTGGGGGGTAAAAGTTTTCCAAAGTTGCCATGCCAAACCAATGACACCCTTTTAGGGACCGAAAGGAATTTATTATCCGACTGTATTTTGTGGAGGGGTCTGGTTGAGGGAGGGAGCTAGGAGGGGATTAAGGGATATCGGTGGGGAAGGGGAGAAAAATGTGACCGAGAAATGCTCCCCACGGGGCACATTCGATTTGATACTTGTGTCGAACAGGTGAAATGGGATACGGCTCCACGGAGGAAGTTTATTTATGAGACCAGAGAGATGCGGTGTTTAGTATGACCTTCACGGGTTTATCCATATATTTTTATTGAAATGTCCGTGTGAATGAGGATACAAATGTCTTCATTAAACGTTCATTCCATTAAAGTGACATTTTATTTGCGTGATGGGAGCTAAGGAACGCGACTTTTTATTCAAGGTATCACAAAAATATATAAAAGATTGCACAGACATTAATTGGCCATCATTCCCTCTTCGGTTAGGATTAAAGCATGCCTGCGTCAGATATCAAAATTTTATCTATATTTTGGGAACTAATTCCTCTTAGAAAAGAAATAAAATGAATGAAAGAAGCGATCCATGGCTGCGTTTCAGTTTTAAAGTATAGAGTAAGCACTAATATTATTTTGATAGCGTTTTTCACAGCTATTGAATACATTTGCGAAAGATTTTTTAAAAACGCCAACTGAAATCTATATTACCCTAGTGTTATAGTCCTATATCTATGCCGAAACTTCATTCCATTGATTTGAGCTCCATTATAATATACTCATTTAAAAATTATCTCTCTATTAGCCAATCAGTGAGTCACTACCTATATCAGTCAGAACTTCTTCATGATGGACCATTAATTCTGAAATTGATCTCTCCAAGCACTCTACTCAACTATTCTTTGGGTTATCCTCATTATGCCTGGATATTTCTATTGTTTGGTGTCCGACTTTATTTGTTTCTTTTGTCTCATCCGAGTGCTTTCTGTAGGTTTTTTACTCAGTTTTCCATCTAATATTGCTTTCATTAGAATATAATGTTACAAGTTTTGCTTGGACTGTTTGTCCTTGTCTCTTCCGCATTTTCATGGGAAATTTCTTTCTCTTATGTCTGTAGATCCTTTGCGTTACTTATTCTATTTGCCAGCATCACCCTTCCAACTCCTCCAATGCGTTGTTTTATTTTTTACTGCTGATATTTTCATTCCTCAATACAAATGAGAAGAATCCTTCAGATATGTGATGTGATAGATTTAGCTTTTTCATTACGTACCTTCAGGCTTTTATCGTTGGCTACCTGGAATATTTCCTTTTGAAAGAATATTTATATTTATTCAGCTACTCTTATATATATATATATTTTTTTGCATATACCATAATTGCTACTTTTTTTTCCCTCGGTGATCTGTCGCCAACTACGCTCAGTCAGCGCTATCAGCAACCCCAAATGGGCCCGCATTCTTGCTCATGACACAAGAAATAGAGAGGGATGCAGCACTCACCCATGGGAAAAACCTTTTCGGTTGGCCCGCAAATACGTCTGTCCTTTCACTCATTGAGTTGGAGAAGGAGGCCACTCCTCGGGTCCTTTTCGACCGTATTTAGTTTGGTTAAAGGTGAAGACTTCGAAGAAGAGATTGTTAAGAGGTTGGGTGAAAATAAATCGAAGTCGTAGATGGATTGGGTGAGGGAAATAAAAAGCCAAGGAAAGGAAGGGAAATTGTTTGGAGAGTAGGAGGGTAGAGAGGTAGGAGAGGTTGGGAGTGGGTGAACGTCTTGCCGCCTGGAAGAGAGCATGAAAAGGGAAAAAGAGAGAGAGAAGTGGGAAAAGGGATGAGGTCAAGTCTTGTGTGTTGGAGAGGAGAGAATGGGAGGATGGAACGTTGCCTAGCAACCACTCGTCTCCAACCTTTTTTTACGTACCGTATTATTTTTTTTCTTTTACTCAAATTTTCGCGCATTCCCATAGTGTGCCAGCCAATCTATAAAGAGGAGGTTGGGTGTAGAAGGTCTGTTTTGTTGATGGGATGGGTAGGTTGTGTTCAGGATGTTTCTTAGGACGAGCTCGATTGAGTAAATTTTGTCGTGTATGTGTTTGTGTGTGTGTTTGTGACAGAGGGAAAGTGGAAGGGTGAGCGGGGGTAGGAGAAGGGTAATCAAAATGAAAAAAGAGATGCAGGAGTTTTTGGAAGGGTAAGGGAGAAAAATTATGGGAGGGCGTTGTCTAGGGTGAGGTGTTCGTTGGAGAAAACAGAAGCAAAGAGAGAAAGAGAAGGGTACTAAGTGGTAGAGAGATGGAATTCTGGTTCACAATGTCTCCTGCCTCAAGGAATAATCTATCTTGCACGTTTCCTCCACACACCCGGTCATGTGCTGGTTTAACTCTTCCAGTTTTGGTCCTCTCCTCTACCCACTTGTTGTGAAATCTCCGCTCTTTTCCCCTATATTTTTGTTGATTTGCAAAAACTTGAGCATAAACGTTAGCTATCCAATAAAATTTCCATCAGATATCCTATCGTGTTTTACTTTATAAAGCGGTTCCTGAAATACCATGAAGCTCGACAGATAAGTTTAAAAGACAACCTTGAAAATAATGTTTGGGTGTGTGTGTGTGTGTGTGTGTGTGTGTGTGTATATATATATATATATATATATATATATATATATATATACACACACACATTTAAATACGGAATCCCGCGATACGGTGCACAAATATTCATTCAAACATAGAAATAGGTGTAAGGAAAGGGGAAAGGAAAACACATAAAAGGCGAACACAGGACATGTGGGGAAGGTGGTTTTTGAGCAGATCACGGAAGTAAAAATATTTCCTTAACCGGGATTTGAACACCGGACCTTCCATTTGCCGGGCGGACGTGCTACCATGATGATATATATGATACTATATGCTTTCTAACCAACTGTCCCCTCTTCTTGTGTGTATTGTCTATTTCTCATTTGGTGGGTGGAACAGCTCCCTAAAGCCTTCCTTTGGCAAATGATTCGGAGCACTTGGGCGTCTTAAAACATCGCAGATCTCAGGGTAAATTAAGTTTCCTTGGTGGTGTAACTGGTATATATATATACATATATATATACATATATATATATATATATATATATATATATATATATATATATATATATATATATATATATACCATAAACACAGTAATCAACCCGAAGGTCGGTTTAGTAGGTGATGGTAGAGCTCACCCATGTACCAAGCGACGGCGTGTGAATATTCACACATCAGGGTAGGGGGGCTAGTTCCTTTCCCTGTGCCGGTTATGGTTTCCCAGGAAGATCTGGTACCCGAAAAATCAACTAGCTTGGGTGGAGCTGCAGGTGCCCAAAGTGCCTTGCCCGGGAATCGAACCCGGGACCCTCTGGTCAGCAGTCCAACGCTCTACCCGCTAGACCACCGCGACCCATATATATATATATATATATAATCGTAAAAAAAACTTTAAAATTCAATTATAAATTTATTTGTATGCTATGCAAGGGTACTCAAAGTCAACTTCAAAGAACAGATTTAAATAAATAATAATTATTCAAAGGATGATATTACCGTAAGACAATGAGTCTTTTACCATCTCGATAAAAATCTACTTTTGGATCGCATTGCAGCGTAATTTTACAGGTAAGAGTCTGCACAATAAGTGAGTCATGTATGCAAGTACTTCCTTAATTAATATCTTTGGAAATTTCTAGTGGGGCCTTCCCGTTGACAGTCAAAGGTGAACAATTCTGGTCTTCAGAGCACTAACTATACAATTCTAATCCATGGAATATGATTAATGCGTTGAATTTTGATCAATGAATCCTGTATATTTTTATCCAGTAATAAATAATCTTAGGTAGGTAAAATATTGCTTTTTACAATAATTGGCAGCGTTGAAAAAGCGCATCGTGCATTTTTTGTGTTACTCAATTACACATTGTTCAATTGCTTTTATTCAAAAACACAGTTCCATTGTTTATGACATTCACTTCAGGTAGAGAATCTAATCCTCCTCGCTCAGTAACTCGAAGCAATATTGGCACACTCGGCTCGAGTCCACTTTTGGCGACTGCTCTGGCAGCTACTTCCTCCGACCTTCCGAATGAAGAGTAGAGCCGGAACAGTCGCACAAATCATCCATTAAAAGTCTTCCCTCGCTGACGTTACTAACAAACAGTTTTCAGAGGAGATCATTCAGGAGTATGAAATTCAATTTAAAAAGACGCATACTTTTACAGTGCATGAACATATTTTCGTTCCAATAGACTTCACGTTAAAATAATGGTGTAGCCTATATTGACTCAAGTATTATGACTATCATTTACTGCGAAAATAACATTATCTTTTAATAGTCCCTCAAAATGAATTGGTATAATTGGTGGCAAGTTCCGTCATACAATACAATGAAATAGAATTCACACCCATGTGTGATTCTGTAAGTTTGGACTAGACTCAATGGAACATAATATTTCTAGATCGAATTTCCATTCAGTTAATTACGTCATTTGAATGCTTTGACTGAATTTCTCACGTGTCCCTAGCTGCTGCGGCGAACTTTCCGATAGGTAGACAGACTTTGGCCTTCAGGAAATCCTGCTTCCAACTTCTCAGCACAGTTGCTTTCCTCAAGATAATGCAATTGTGCGCCGGTGAAATCCAATGCTCGAAAACACGCCAGTGAAAATCGCAGAGGGATTGTAACTTTCGGACGCATGGGGCATGTTTTGATTTGAATCGAGGGCGCAGGAATCGATTCATTAACGGAATATATCGACAAGAGAATTAATTCAGTTAATTTTTAAGTTATCATGCAAACATAAGTATCCTCTCCGTTTATTATTTTGTTTTGAGTGGTTCTTGAAAAATATCACATTATCATGAAAATAGAGCACTTCTGAATAATATAAACATCAACGTTATAGTTTTAATGCTTCATATTGATCTGTGATATCTAATAGATTTAATTTTCTTCCCTCTGCTAAGTTTTCTTAATTTTCTCATTTCTGTCACAAATTTAGGCATTTTTCAGCCTATTTATATCCTGAAATCCCTCCCTCTCATCTTCGAAATTAATTTTCCTGCTTCTTCTTTTCAACAACAATATTCAAATTGAATTTTTAATTGATAAAAAATTTGGCAAACATTAAGAAAATAATAAGAATTAAAAATTTCATAATGTCATGTTACTACAAGTAAAAATATTGTTACGCGACAGCAATGTGATACGTCCATATACGTATATGGCACCTGAAGTTCACCAACACTCAATAAGAAGTAATACCGTTTTTTAGTTGCATAACCCACTTGTGGAGATATCTCTCTTTGCAATTATTGATAACTAAGTTCTGAGAATTTTTTAGGGGCATCTTTTAAAAACTCAGCCAAACCTAATTAAAATGGTAATAATAAAAAAGAGTTGTTAACAGCATTTAGAGAAAATATATTATGATGTCAGAACACAGAAATCACTATTGTTCAAGGATTAGAGAAAGGTCTTAAGTCTATTTGATATAGGTGCAAGCTAAAAAGAGTAAATGTTGTTCGTGGGAGGGTAGGAAAACAAGCGAGTGAGGAGAGGAACGTGAAAGGAGGGTGGCGAAATGGCCAACTGTACGCTCGGACCAAAGTCCTAGTCACCGGCGACGAAACCATACAAAAACGGTGCAGAGACTCCTTCATATGGTGGAATAACGACAAAGATTTCAGGAAAGATAGAATCTGGAGAAGGTGAGCGAGTGGTAACTACGTCGAGCTGGATTTAGCCCTGTCTTTAACTAAAGGCGGCGAAGGGTTTAAACGCTTCCTGTCTTCCCGTCCTAGATGCTATGGTTTGAGTTTCAGGCAGGAAGTATTCCTTCCTCTACGGGGATCCGATTTCGAGACGTAAGGCTTCAGGCGACAACCCAAAGACATTTACCCTCTC
Organism: Hetaerina titia; assembly: GCA_037158775.1. Taxonomy (NCBI): domain Eukaryota; kingdom Metazoa; phylum Arthropoda; class Insecta; order Odonata; family Calopterygidae; genus Hetaerina; species Hetaerina titia. The sequence continues at coordinate 115,525,046 of CM073769.1, forward strand.
CTCATTTTTCGTTTCCTCTTTAAATTCATTTCGAGTTCATTTCCATGTGTTCATATTTATAAAATGTATATTGCATATCACATATGAGTACATAGAGGTGTTTTAAGAAAAATATTTTAATACAAAGAAAGCTTGAAATATAATCAATTAGAATATGTATGAAACAATCAAAGATAAATTCAGTGTTCTATTTATCTTTAAAATTAAATTAATCTCCACTTATATAATTGTAGCGTTTCTCTTCACCCAATAAAATTAATTTTTTATTAATCAAGCTAAATTAAAGTACGCCTTTTTTATTTTTTTTACCGTATGCATTTATACACTCACCTACTTACCTTGAAATAGCCCAAGTTAAAGAATACAATCGAGGATGAAAGGGAATTGAACAATGGGGTGGCCAATCTACAAGGGAAGCTTCTAATCGCATTGTGAACCCAAGACATGTGTTTCTATTTGAAATTTAGCAATTTAAGTGCAGAGAATGAAAATCCCCCGACTTGTGATTTCACACTTAGTCAAGGTTTATATGTACCGTTTTTGATATTGGTCTTATCGGAACATTAAAAATCCTCTAGGCATATGTCTCAGAGAAAGACGCAGCATTTTTAGAAGAACGCAGCAAAGGGATATGAAAATTTCACATATGACAGGAAGAATACATAATTCTAAACATAAATCATGAGCCTATGTGTATGATTTCTTTGTACACTGCATCGCATTACATGCCTTCTTACTAATCTTATTCCGCAAGCAATAGAAGGGAAGTCGGGGATCGAAATTTGTAACTTGTATTCTTTAAGCGTTAAGATGTCAAAACCATTTCCTCGCACTTTATGGGAAGAAATCAAATTTTTTCCAAATGAGGTCTGAGGCAGGGAAAAGTGAAAGACGGTGATGAAAGGGGAAAAGTGGAGAATATAAAAGGATTTTCACAAATTTTTGGTTGGCTGCGCTGTTTTTCCAAACCTCCCACTGGCCCCAAATTCTATATACCTTTGGAATTCTCCGTCTCGACTCACACTACGGATGGGGAAGTCCCGCCCCGAGGAGAGGGGAAGTAAGGGAGGGAATGTTGAGGGAACGGGGAGGAGGGTGGAGGATAGGAGGAGGCAGAGAAATGGAACAGAAGTATAAAATATTTACGCCATCCAGCACAGGTTCACATGTGTCCCTCACCATTTGACTCTCTCTTCCAGCCCCCCATCCCAATCCACCCAATCCATTCCCCATTCTCCCCCCCTTCCTACCCCTTCCCCCACCGACTGCTGCCCTGGAATTCCTTCTTTCGCACCCCTCCCTCCACGCTCTCCCACGCCTCTCCCGCACACACGCATCGAATACGAGGCGCACGCGCATGGAACGAGAGATTCAGTTGTTTTCCGAAGGCGCGTGTACGGCGAGGCCGCCACGAACACATTCTTTGTGTGATGACGTCGGGATCTGGATAGAAGACTAAACGTTCGGCCGAGTTTGGCGTGAATTAATAAAATGCGTCGCGAAATACTGGTGGAAATAAGTGCCTAACGGGATGTGGTGCGATAGGTTTAATGGATTGGTGACGAACGCACAAACCTTCCGGTCAAATACATTCCTAAACTTTACGCTATATCTTTTCCTGCATGAGAAAAAAGGTCTTAAACTCGGAGGGAAGGAAGAGTGAAAGAGGCCACGGCTACGCTCTGAGCTCCTCTTCCAACCATGCATACGGGTTGTGTGTTTAGGAAAGCGAGAATGCAAAAGACGGGATGAAAGAAAGCAAGCGGAGACTCATTATATAAATGGAGATAAGGGAATTTACAGCGTCGCTAATCTTTACGGTCATCTCGAGGAAAACATTTCGAACTGATGAATCGGGAAATCTGGTTGCTGCCTGCTCTCCTTTTCTCCTCCCCCCGTTTCACCACTTCCTCAACCCCTTTGCTTCGCCTAACTCTCTCTCTCTCTCTCTCTACCCCTCCAACTCTCCCCTTCTCTCTCTCCCCCATATCCTCCTCAAGGAAGCATAAAATGATCGTCTTATCTCGGCGCACCGATCTTGCGGGAAAAAAAAGAAACCTTCTATAGACTCCATTACCTCCGCCGCCGTCGTCATCTTTCCCACGGCGACCCCTTCACCACCAGAGCAGCCAAATATGCGAGAGGAGGTGCTTCAGGCGCATAACATTCGGCAGATTAGATGGACCAAGTGCCACCCGGTTGTGCGTCAACCGGGAGAGAGTATCTTTGTATCTCGATTAGGTACTTTGACCGCGTTGTTGCGTCGCAAAAACTTTCTTCCTCCTTAATAAAGATTCTCGAAATTGATGCTTCTGGGTTAACCCATTTGCAGCAAAGTAGCTTTGTATCTCCGTCTGTCTTTTGTCTCTAGCTCTCTCTCTTTCTCTCCGCGATGGCGTTCTAAGGAACGATAAATGTCTTTTTTGTCCCATCCTCCAATTCCCCAGTATTCACTTTGGGGTGAGCTTTTCGTGTTATCCATCCATCATTTCGTCGGGGGCAAATGATAATTTCATGTTTCAGTACACGACCTCCGTTTTTTGGAATCCTTTCTGAAAATTAAAAGTGCATCTAAAACAGTTTCTTGAAGAAGTTAATGGAAGGGTATTCTAGTGTCTGAAATCGCTTTAATTGTTAATTCTCTATGTTTCTCGTGTTGTCGCACCCCTCTCGTCGGCTTCAGGAGACATGAGAAACGTCGAACGTGATTCAGGCGAAACCCTTTTCTACTTAAACCTCGTGAATTCGTTGCAAATCCGAAATGTGTGACGAGCTAATCCAATTAATTCCCCGCAAATCTCCGAACGAGTATCACTAAGCATTATTTTTTATACATATAATCATTTTTGTTTGTCAGACAATCCTGGACACTGAAAGTAGTTACGATACATAGAAGTCACTCCTCAAAAGCCATTAAAAAGTAATTTATTCATTAGATTGAATCGAAAATATTGGGGTTGTGATTTTTGCACTTGAGCTCGAATTATTTGCGTAAGGAAATAATCTTTAATATTTTTATCGTTGCAAAAATACGCTCTGATACAAATTTTGCCACTTTATGGCTTTTCTATGTTATGAAGTGGTCCCAGATTAGTGTGTGCAAATGTCAATGTGATATCATTTCTCCACTAACTCCCTAGCTTTTCATATCCGCCGTTTGATATAGATCCAGCGTCGCGGGACACTCTCATTGCTTTTACTGGGGAAGGACGCCATCTAATTTTATCCTTATCCCATTTACACTACTTCGTTCTTTTTATAAAAGAACTCTTCCGCCCTTGCGTTTCGACGGCAATTACCCTTGATCAGTTCAAAAGAGATCCTTGGCCACCTCCGACCATTTTATGGGCTCTAATAATAAGAGTGGATTGGCTTGGAATGCTCAAGGATAGCGTTTCTTTCCGGAGATCGTGTGTTTATTAAGGAGCGTTAACTGTGAAGCGCATGTCTTTTCCTCTTGGGCCGACTGGATTTCCTTTGACCGTCACTCGGCGCTCAGCAAATAACTGAAAAATATAAAAGGAGGCCCTGCTTTTAAACCTCCCGGACTCCCCCCCCCGAACCTTCACCAATCAGTTTTCTCGGAAATATTTTCTTCGCTTCCCCGTGCGATAATCCACTTGCGAAGGCAAACAGAGTGCCGCGGATACTGGAGGTAAACGGGAGGTGGAAGGCCTGGCGCCTTTAGCGCCAATTCGCCGTGGGGCCGCTGTTCCTTTACAACCATCCAAGGCTGACACGAACGCTGCGAGCGCCTTGGGTCCTTCATCTCCAATCCGTCTCTCCCTTTCATAGATTTTTCGCATTTTCGCGCCATTCTTTGAAGTCAGCATGTGTGCAGATGTTGGTTATTGGAATCAACTGTCTCTTACTCTATTTACATTTTCCAAATTTCTTTTATTCCAGTTCTCATGACCATCCAACATCCTACATTCAGCACAAATCCATTCATTGTACTATAGTCGCGCGTCCTTTGATTAAAAGATGGTCTAAGCTAATAAGTCAATTTTCAACCAAGGAGAAAAATTGGAATGCCAAAATAAAAGTATATCAAAACGAGACTCAAATTTAACCTGTTTCCTTTTGATTTATTTTACAATATATGAGAAAATTTGTGGATGATGAATGGATGATTGATGAATCAGTACACAAAATGTAAGTTCCATATTGAGTAGAGCTCTTAAATTTTTCTTAACTCAAATCTTGTCCTTCATGAGCAATGATGTTGGGGAATTTAACTGCTATTAATTGCGATGATTTACCTTCTATCAAAAAACTGTCTTAAACATGGAAACTGAATGACAGACAGATTAGCTATACCAAATGCCAAACCTATCTAATAACTTCAGAATGTTTGTTTCTGGAAAAAGTTGACATTGATAATTAAACAATAGTCGATATAAAAAGTACGGTAATCAACAATTAATAACACTAACAAAGTCTACCGATCTCTTTATGACATTAGTTACTTTTTACGATTGTCAAACAATTTTATGTCGTAACTCGAAGGGAAATAACATCAGGAGATTGATATAAGGTAGCATTAAAATTTTAGCATCTTTTTGTTATCCTTAATGATTTATTAGAAGGAAAGCAATTCCCAAATTTTACTGACATATATTATTTGTTATAAACTCATTCGTACATAATACAAACTACGAAATGTTTCAATTTTTTAGAAAAATGCCACATATGGTTGAAGGCATGTGTAATTTTATCCCTAGTTTCGGAGAGAAAATGAGGATTTCTTTATAACGTTTATCACAACGAGCCCTAAAGCTCGGCTTTGCGACCCTGATGACGCAACCGTAGGGATAATCACCTAAGAGACGAAGGCAAATCGTTACCGTAGTTGGGCACGGTAATGCAAACAAACTGTTTTGGAGATAAAGGGAAATTATGACAGTGGCATCAGATAGGAAAATGGATATAATGGAAAGGGAGAAACGACGAAAGGGAATGCAGGCTGAAACAACGTAAGACGCTAGGGAATAAATAAGAAGGAAATTCGATGATATAAATTCGGGATACGCGAGCGTCGGAAATCGTTAAAAGCATCAGTGTGAAGTTACCCGCGGAAAAAAGTGTCCTGTAGATATCATTATATTTAACGTTGGCGTATGACTGGCAAATTTTATGGAGACCGAGTAGCAGGTATTGGCATAATATTCTTTTCGAATATGTTATGTATGCTATCAGAGCACTTATTGATTTTAAACCAAGCACAGTATAATTCTCCTCGACGCAATTTTCAATCCGCAAAAGTGTCCCCATTCTGATGAATTTTTTTAGCAGAATACGGCAATAACCGTGACCTTAAATACCAACTGGAAGAGTTTGAGTAATTTGAATTTTACTGAAAAAAAATGATAGAATATTGATTGTTGTTCACAAATATTTTTCGATTTAATTTTCCTTATTTTATTATTCTTTTCTGTTTTTCGTTTATGAGGATGATTTTGTATTTGTGGCAATATATTGTTCTGAAAAAAGTGAGACATTTAGGTGCAGAAGAGAAATCAATTAGTGATGATTATTTAATGTATATGTTTTATTGTAATGAATTTATTTCCTAACATTAAGTCTTTTCAGCTCCAAAATATTAAAATAGGTCAATAAAAAATGAAAACGCGGATTTACAGAGATCTAGCGGTGAAAGTTGTAATTTCTGGAGAGTGCAATGATTATTTACGGGACTATAGATAGAGATAATTTAGCTTTCTTTTAAGCGTAGTGGTTAGATTTCTGAAACCTTTGAAATTTATTATTTGCGTAATGAGTACCTAATTTATGAGGAACTCCAAATGGTAATAGATTATCATCATGAATACTGACTTTCAAAAATGTAACATTACCTGTTGGCACATTTCAGTGACCTGATATATTCATGAAAAAATACTTTTATGTAAGTATTACCTTCTTTGTACTTGTTACTACCTTACTAATTTGATTTTAAATTTTCTCACTCATCGATAGTAAATCATAGGTATCCATCGACATCAAAATATTGCGAAACGATCTGATTAGACCCATTCTCGTATTCATAGAGAGTTTATGATAAAATGTAAAGGCAGAAATAATTTAATCAGTAATATATAATAGTAATAAAATTTAATAGTATAAAAAATATAATAAAGTTAAGGAAATTGCGAGGATGTCGCAAAACAAATATAGTTAATAAAGGCACCCGTTGACCTGATGATTTAGCACAGCAGAGATAATTTGCTATGTTAATGTATGGAAAATTAAAGTGTAAGGGGACGTCTCAGTAGTTCAATAAGCTCAAGAAAATTGGCCGAATTCCGGAATGTGTTGAGGAAAATGATATTTTTGAGATTTCCGTACTTAAAAATATTTGCATTTGAGTTGATATAAGTGGATAGAAAAATTCAAAGAATTCTCATTCTTTCTAAAATTTAAAAATAAAACCTTTGGGCAGATTATTTAGGCTGCAAAAAATTCATTCGTTATACTCTGAATGAGACGGAGCGTTGCTAAGTTCAAGGAGTGTTGCGGACAAAGAAACTCAAAAATTGTGTCATCCGTGTTCATTTATTGCTTTCTTTTCCTTTCTTCCATCTTCCACTCCTCCCCAGAACCCGCTTCCACCGCCAAATTTAACGGTGGCCCACGGCTGAAATGTAACTAAATTTCTGATTTCATTAACCCGTCTCCATGAACGTTGCTCTTTTAAATATTCGATTCATTTTATTTCGCTCTAATTCCTGTGTCTCATGCTTTTTCATTAATTTTACGAGATTAAAAGCATCAGATAATCTATTTATCAATTTTGATTCGCCTGATGTAAGTAAATGGAATAAAATTTTGAGGCTTAAACTTTTTCTGCTTAATAGATAATTATCATTTGTAACTTGATTTCATGCGATGTGGTATCATAAGATGTGGTTGATCTGGTTACTATTAAGGTCATCGATTCAGCGAAACTGTTATCATTTAGGAACCATTATAAAAGGAAAAAAAACTAATAAATTTCACTTAATTTAAAGCGAATCAAAGAATTTATATTTTTTTATGGTTTGTGTAAGAACTCGTAGTATCCGTAGCTCAATGCAGGCCAGGTTTGATGGCTTAAATAGGTTTTCCAGAAAATTGAACTTTGCTTTTGCCTTTATCATGTTATACCTTTCATACTCAAGGATATTTAGTAATAATACCGAAGTGTTGATGGAATCGTTTCCCCAAACGGTTAAAACTGATAAATATGCAAGAAGTAGTAGTCGTATAGAGAAAAAAGCGAATAGAAAAAAAGAAGTTTCTAAGAATAAATCTGATGACATTGCTAATGTAGTTGACTTTATCCTAACACATCTTTGTTAGCTATACCGTATCGGGGTTAGAGCATCATGAATCTTTTTTGCTATAGTACTCTTTGCGAACTTATTGCAAAATGCATATTTTCACTACATTGCAATAAAATACTTTTGAGACCCTCTCAAGTAGTCCCACTCAATGTATTGCTTGTATTAGTTGTATGAATAAGGATTAATTTTACACTTTTACGTTTGGTTTTGATCCCTTCGTAAGAGTCATCAGAGTATTACAAAGAAATAGAAACGTTATATTACAATTAGATCATGTTTTTGCCGTATTCATTATATTTTCTTGCTTTTATGAAGAAGCAAAGATCTATTAATAATTAGTTTAACTTCGTCAAACAGTTGAATAAGAAATTATTATTATCAATAATAGAGAGTGGTAAATCTTCACTTTTTTACAATTTATACCGTTCCATTTTCAAGTTTAAATTCGACTCAATAGCTTTCGTTCATACTGACTTCGCGATTCCGACATTAAAATTACTTATTTCCAAAACAAAGTATTTTTCCTACCGTTAACGTTGATGTATATTTATTATACTCTAACTAAAAATTTGTTCGTCAATAATTTTATGAAAGCTAAAAATTGTTTTAAATTATTTTCAATTCGATAAATAGGTGGAATTACATATGTATCGTTTTATGTTATACCTTACTTGTGCATCTGCCACTGTTGCCATAAACATGAACGGTCCAATTTCGATGGTTCTCGAAAATTAAAAGGCATGCTAATTTTACGAAAGCGTTTTTAATGAGAATTTTCTCTGTTGGAAATGTCAATAAATACTCTTTCCATGCAGCTTTTCTTTACTAGATGCATGTGAGGGAAAGTTAGCTTTGAAGATTTCGCTAGAATTTTCATTTTGGAAGACCATGGTTTCGATGACATACATGTGCCATCTCAGGGAGACATTGATGCTTAAAGTCAAAAGTTTTTCGAATTTCACGATCTGTTTTCATTTAAGTTTTATTAAAAAGGGGAAATGACGATTGAGCACAAATCCGGTTAGCATGTGTTAATGAATTTCTCAATCTAAAGCCTGACCCTAAGTAGAAATAAGGGTATTTTTATGATTTAATGAATAATTATTTTTCGAACTACTATCCTAAATATGTTCAAAAATATATTTTGGTGATTTTCTATTATACTCTAAGCCACAGGTAATCATCGTCATCCAGTGCTAAGATTTCTTTACCGAAGCACTAAATTCGTCTCTATTCAGTGCTAATTCCATCAAACTCTGATAGCTTTTCTGTTTTACGTTCAACTTAATTTGTCCTCTCTGCTTAAATGCCCTTCTATACTCAAATAATGACTAATTAATAAAAAAAATAATCATTTAATGAATTGCGATGTGATTTGAAATTAGTTAGTTTTCATTTCATTATCATTCTCATTTTGCTTAAATTTTTCTGCAGAAGTTTTTAATAATTATTCTTTCCATTTAGTCACAATCATGTCACACCAAACTATTGCATTACTTAGTACTCTACAATTGTTTATCCAAGTTATAACTGTGCAGCGATTGAATTCATCCGCCGAAAGGTCTCCATTTCCTCAGGATATCCATAACTCTTCATTTGATAAAAGTTAACATTATTTGGACCAAAAGCTGACAACACACTCATGCCACCGTTGAAAGTTGAAAGGAAGGCTGCGAGGGAATGGCAACGCTTACCTTTCCTACACCCGCAAACTTTTTCCGTACCGCGGGGCCGAACACCTTACGAACGGGTCTGGGGCGGAACGAGACGGACGTGACCTAGGAGGAATAGGGCGATGGGAGAAGGAAGTAAGTACCCGACGCACGCACGTAATAGCGACGGGAGTATGGGGAGGTGGCGCTATCCGGCCTTCAGTTCCCTCCCGCGTGAGACGGGAGTGCGGCTGGAGGCTAGCGGGGAGAAGGAGGGAGTGGATTGGTGGGGACATGGGGGTGGGGTGGGAGATGGGAGAGGATGGGGCCCTTAGGAGAGTTGGTTTCCGGAGGAGTGAGGGCTGGGGATGCGAAGAAGGGGGTCGGGAGAGTGAGGGAACGGGTGGGCATAAGAGAAGGCACGCAATCGCAGCAACAAGTGGTGAGATGAAGAGAAGGGGAAGGCAATGGGCGTCGGAGGGTGGTCGGATTTCGGGGGCGGGGGGGTTGAGGCAACCTAGTTGTGAGGGGGTGGAGGGAGCTTTCCTTTCCGATTTCTCTTTCCGACTCCTACTCATCATTCTCCATCCTTCTATCCTCTTTCTCCTTCTTCCGCTTGCTACTCCTCTTTAATTTCTACTCTTATGTTTTTCCGATAGTCAAACCTCCATTCCATCTTCTACTGCCCAAATAATGCCTTATTTATTATTGTACTAAGGATTACAGAAAAATTATGAGAAAGTCTCTAAAAATTCTGAGAGAGTCTCAGAAGTTTTTGTTTGAATTAAATAATTACAGAATAATGAGGATTGGAAAAATTAAATTTCATGATTTAATAATTTATTCTTAGCAGGGGTTTTAAACGGAAGAATCTTTCAAAATTTCATTGTGGATCAGTTTGTAAAAAGATTATAACACTAATATTTTTGTATTAACAGACCCATTCCTGACACGAGAGAGAGGCGTATTTTATTAACAATTCGCATTAAAATTTAACGGTGTCCGACGTCACTTGATGGGATAACTCTATAATGGGAATAAACAAAAAATAAAATCCCCTATAAACTAATTTATGTCCTCAACGAGGGTTTTGAAGTGTCGTGTCAGCATAAGGTACGGGATCTTACATTACATGACTCTTTTACTTGTATAATCGTTCATTACAAGAATAGTTTCGTGACAATTTCCATTTACGAATTGTAGTATTTGAAATTTCTATGCTTAAGCAGGTTAAATGAATCGTTCTTAACTCCTTTAGATTTTTTTAATTAACCTTCTCTGGTAGAAGGTTAAGATGGAGATATCCGTAAGATTAGTTTAAGCGAAATGCAGAGAAGAATGCCGTGACGGCAATTCCAGAGATTAGAGTGAGGACTGGTCAAATTAAGCTTCGAAGTGGGTCATGGCTTACTTTACTTCAGTGATGATTCTAACTTGTGACGCGTAGTAAAGTTTCCAATTGCTTCCGGCATGGCATATATGTCGATTTGTCGATTTTAGTAACTTAACTACCAAATTATCTCATATGGTAATTTTTTCCTCTCTGTACCTTTTCTGAAAGTCGAAACACCCCACCCCTTTATTGAATTTGAAAGCGGATTGCTTACCGTGGAAAATTCTATTTAGCTAACCACTGTCACTACAAAATTCTTCATAAGGCATGAAATACTTATACAATAAGAGGCAACAAGGAAAGTAAGTGCCGTTGGGTCATGAAAGTAAAAATAACTGATGATTTCATGGCTAAGCCTTATGATGTTTTTGCTTTGATGAAAAATAATTGTGAAATAAAAAGATTTTAGTGTCATAGATAATAGAAACACAGCAATTCACAAATTAATATTTATTGCCGAAGAAGGTTTTCCCCATCTAATGATACCGCACTGGCAAAACCATGGTCTGTAATAAATATTGATTGTGGAAGAAATCCCTTCGAGTAACGACGAAAACAGTGTCAAGGTTTTAGTGGAAATGGGTACAAATTTATTTTTACCCAATAAAATATGGTATTCCATTTTGTCTCCAAATGTCCCATTCTAAGAATGAAGGACGGCTATTTGCAGTTTTTAATCTCATGGTAAAGACTAAGTCTTAGTTTCTTAGGTAGCTTATAAAGACAGCATCTGGTGTCTTTACCTTAGATGTATCAATTCCGACTTCATACGATGAATAAACGAAGAGTAAGTATCGATTGACATTAAAAAATATATTCGTTAGAAAAAGTTTTAAATGGCGGTTTTAGTTTTCTACAAATTTTCTTCACTTTTATACATAATCGCCGTCCACTTTTCGTGGCACTGCACCGGCTTCTTTAATCCCTAGTATAGAAATTCGCTGCCTGGGAATTGAACCAGTTGACAACTGCGATCAGGTGCTCCTTCATACCGTTGTCTGCTAAGCCTCTGCCCCAAGTGTAAGGAGAGGACATATTTGCTAGATACAGAGTTGGGGAAAACAACAGCACTCGTTCACTGAACATTCTTTGTTTTATCTGTAGGCCCGTAAGCATTTTCGGGACCAATTCCGGTTCCAAATTCCAAAACCGGTATTCGACCTTTCCGTAACAATTGTATAAATGGTGGTGTGTCCAATAGAGGAGATTTATCAGCCAGAGCACTAACCGTCAGTCGCCGTTCGGATCACTGTTCTTGGTCCACTTGTTGAATGATTTCATCGGTTTGGATACTAAGCCTACCACTACGCTGTCCATCATGCACATTTGTGCGTCAATTTTTTGAAGCCTCGATGCCATATGCTAATATTTTAATTCACTTTTTACTGTAGATCTATGAACTAGGCAAAAAATACTTAGCAACTGCCTGGAGTGACGATTTTCGCAGGCATTTTAATATGCATTCACTGACAGGTACGGCTGCTGAATAAAAACAATAACTTCATTAGCTGAGGAAATAATCAGTAGATGGTCCTGCGTTCGTGTAACTTTGTTCTGACCAGCCAATATTTAAATATATCTCGATGCCCCTTAACTTTGAAAATACCCTACTATTATGTTATGGTTTTAGCTTCACAGATTTTATACTAGGGATTTTCAAAGTTTTACGATCCCTAAGTGGTAATGCATGTAAATAAGTTTGTGAAGACGCTTTCCCAGTTGTTATGCATTATCTTCGACTGTTCATTCGGAAGCTTAAAATATCTAATATGACCAATTTCATTGCATATAATTAAGAAAAACCATGAGAATCCGATAGAATGGTCAATTCAGTGATAGTTAGCCGTCGGATAGTTCTAGATTATATCCAATGGTTATACTAAAACGATTTCTATCTAATCAAAAGTAATTAACTCTAGTTTTTATGTTTGTTTTTTATAATATTAAAAACATTACTATTTACTGATTAAATGCAAACTTTACACAATCTGGAGGTCTAAAATTCCTTAAATACCACTTAATAATTCACTTTTGAAAATACTTTGGTTTTCAAATATATAAAATACATAGACAATAGCCAATACTAGGAAATTTACAAAAATTAAGGAATAAGAAGTCTCTGCTAATTTGAAAAAATGACATTCCAAACTTTATTTAGAAATATAAATAAGAAGTGTGTTTTTAGGAAAGTGAATGTCAAATTTGATAATTTAATATTCCAAAAACCTCCGTATGGTTCATCAAGACAGATCATCTAAAATAAAAATAAATTTGATATTATTACTGGTAAAATTAAATTGAAGGGCATTGTGCTCTCCTTTCTGTTATAAGTTATCTCTATTGGCATGTTTGTTTGCGAGCATATATTAGCGATTAATAGAGCAGAATTCGTCAATGAATTTTTTTTGGTACAATATATTTCGTTTGGTGTCATTTATATTTGCTTGTTATATTTATTAAAGCATTATTGCGGATAAGGCAAATATTCCTGACAGATTTACTAATGGGTTGTCCTCCGGGAGTTCTATATAAATGTGTAAAAATTGAACTCGACATTTTCATGGAACAAATTGGACTTCACAACACCCACGAGGGCTAAAAATAAATCGCCGGGGAGAGTGTTGTTATGATGGATCCAGTGGAAATTGTCGGAATAAATTTTTTAGAAGTCTTATTAAAGTGATGAAATTATTTCATTTTCGATCAAAACACATAATTCAATTCCTAGCTCTCTGCGGCGTAATTAGATTTTGATTAAGCGGCTTTTTCGAGCATAGACGAAACAAAGACTAATCCTACTAGCTGCGATTATGTTATACCAGTCTTTCCTCAAAATATTTAATCTCGGACTCATCTGCTTTCAGCCCGTCGCATTATTAGAAGAGAACATGAGGTATAAGGTTAGCGACCTGAAAATCTTTTTCACGTGATTTTCAAAGGTCGACCGGGGGCACATTTCACCCTCTTTAAAAAATAAGGGAAGGGCATATTCCTTTTTATTCCGCGTAGGCGTAATCACATTCTACTAATGCTGTTTATAACTCCCATACCTGCTCCTACCTTCTAATCTGACGCTCATTACTTCGGGGCGTGAATTTTCAGGGGGAATAAAACTAAAAATTTAATTCTCACTTCGTGCCTCCTTGAAGTCTAGGCCGGGAGAACGTTAGCTCTCTTCCTCTCTCTTCGGCTTTCGACCCTGTTATTTTTTAATCGTCATTCCTTTCCTCAATTTTCCTCAACCGCGCGAGGCCTTTCTCTGATCTTCAATTCGAATTCCAATTGGCACCATGCCTCCCTCCTCCTCTAACCCCTACACATTCCCCAAACCCTTACGTACGCATCCTTCTCGTCTTCTTCTCCTTTCCCTTGAACATTAAGTCTTTTATTTTTCAACCCTTCTCTATCTTCGAGCCTTCCAATCCTACCGAGGGTGTAGGCAGAGATATGGGATGAGCCTGTTTTCATGGTGGCCATTCCTATCTGAAAAACCCTGCCGTTATGGATTTTTTATTGGAATTCATGAAGCTATTAAAATATTAATCCAAGCATTTTTTTATTTTTCAGTCATAAACCAAGTAATATGAATGGCCATTGAGTAATGATTGATTATGAATTAATTTTCTCTTTTGCAAAATTAACCTCCAAATTATCTGCGTAGTTAGGAATTCACGCAGTTATTTGAATAACACCAGCAGTTTATCGTAGAATAGAAATCGACCTCTTAGTTGAAAACTTGCTTCCGACGAAAAACCATCGCACTCAGTTGTAGGTGAACTTGGAATGAAAAAATAAATGCATATCAATATCAAGAACTGGTTAAGGGCGCTTAAGGGGCTTGAAACACTTGGATACCGTTTCATTTCTAAGGTATATCGTACTTCCATACCTTATCAACCCATTATAAAATTGTCCGATAATCCAAAATGTAGTGCAGATTTCAGACTTTTACACTCCCCTGACAGTTGTTTAAAGCATTAAATTATGTATAAGTAATTATGCCATGAAATTACATGGTGAAAAAGATGAAAAGAATGAAATTAAATAAAAAAATCTGCTCGAGTTGACAATCTTATCCTTTCGGCGAAACAGTGTGTAACCATACACGACTGCGAGGAGAGGAAAATTAACAAATAGATTAACACATGGGTGCCGACACCACCCATTTAAAATCCCTTGTTAAGCAGACAAAGGGTTTCACGCACCCTCCAGGAAATTTATGGCTGCGCTACCACATCTCACCCCTGCGCGTTAGATCCTTGCTTTGAGTCTTCCTCCACCACATTTCCCGATTCTCTCTTTCCGTTTCTCTTTCTCCTAATTTCATGAAGAGAGAGTACCACAAACTCGCACCCTTCCGCGAGCTTCCTTTTCCATCCCCTCTTTTCCGCTATATTATATCTTCTCATCAGCACCCTCATCTCGTCTGGACGCTGTTCCAGCGTTCGTTTTTTTTGTATGCGTGGTCCTCCACGTTTTCGTACTATCGTCGTGCTTCTTTTTTTCCTTCCCAACTCCTCGTCCTGTCATTTTATTCACACTTTCTTGCTCTTCGACCTCCGACATAAGAGCAGTCGTACAAACTGAAATGCCATATCACAGAGGTTGAGCCGATTCCTAGCGACGTCCCCGCAGAAGACAGAGCACAGATGGTTGGGGAATAGGGATAGAGAGACGAGAAGATAGTACGGGAGTGTCTTAAATGCCCCACGATGTCGGGAAAAACACGGTTATTGAGAGCACTACTGGTCGACCAACTGGAAAATGGTGATTGGCGAAAAAAAGCAATATCATTATGTCAAAATACATTCAGAGTGTTTTCACACTTAATACTTACGGAGATAAGTAGAAATCTTTCAATTACTCTATGTTTAGGAAAATTTTGGAGAAATCGCCGGTTGGAATTAAGGCTGTTTCCTTAGTAAAAGGTCATGAAGCTACTGTGATCAATTGTAACGCTGAGTTATTACGTGAGGGTAGAATTAGCGTCGTACTAAGCACTAAAGCGTGTGAGATCCAGACGCACAGGATAGAGGGACAAGATATGCTCCCAGCGCCACCTGAGGTTTCCCAGAAAGTTATGGTTTGGAATGATCATTGATTAGATTTAGCCAGGGATACTGGGATAGTGGACTGATCCAATTTGAACTAGTACCGAATTCTTTCACATCCAACACACTGTATCACCGGAATCCATCGTATTTGAGTAAATTATTGAAAAACGTTGCCCTTCACAGACTAAGAAACAGAAGAGAGGTATAGTATTAAAATAGGAAAATAAACAAATAAATCATTATGTGTATATGTAAGAGTACTACGCTGTTCTTTTTATCCCAATTTCTTTATGTGTATATAGGGTAAACATTCCCAAAGTAGCATAGATCCAATTTGGATGGAATTTTCGGAATTTTTTGAGACCTAAAAAGCCAATTATTTGAAAAAAGAATGGAGTTGGTGAAATGGACCGAAAGGAAAACAAATGAGAAAGTACGAGGGATGGTTGGCGAGGAGAAGGGTTTGTTGGGAGAAATCCTAAGGAGGCAAGAAAAATGGATGAAGGGCGTATTTAGCGGCAGTGGGATGCTGAAGAAGGTAATAGAAGGGAGAATGTTAGGCAAACGAGCAAGGTGCAGAATCAGGATAAGAATGTCGGCGGGATGAAGGGAGGAAGGAAGTATACAGAGATGAAGAGGGATTTGATGTAGAGTAGGTTGCTGGATTACGTTTCGTTAGGAGTCACCAGATATTTATTTGGTAGTTTTGTCCGTCCAAAGACCTGCCATAGACCAAAAACAATGGACAATTTTTTTTCATTTTAAACGAAACATGAGAAAGGAGAAACTGCCCTAATATCGTTCCCAACTTTGAGTTCTCCAATTTTTATATCTGACAAATTCAATCCTCCCCGAGGGCGAGGAGTAATACGAGTAGATGTAGGCGTTGATTCTCGTATGTAGTCGTACATGGAATAATTGGTATCTCCTGGGTACACGCGCTATACAAATTGGCAGTTGGCTAATGTGATTATGCATCGAAATCTGGGGAAAAGTTTGTAGAATAAAAACATGATAAATAATGACTCATTCAGGCCGTCAATGACATCAAAAGCATCTGACGTGGTACAGATAAAGCTTTCAAGCATTGCGCCCAGACACATCGTTACTGTGCTTAAGGAAGAGGAAGATGGCCGGTTGGAGTGGGGACATCAGGAAGGACTAAGCAGGAGTTGGAAAATAGAGAGAGGGCAGATGTAAAACAGAATTTTTATGAAGGTTTGGCGAAGGTGAACGATTTCTTTCTTTCCAAATGTTATTTGGTATTGTACGAGTATACAATTTTGACTTCGTAAAATTTTGAACCATGAGAGCTCGGGTGGTCTTCTTTTGCAAAGTCAAAAAATTGATAATGCTCTTCAGACAATTTTTTTACTTGAACTCATATTACATTATATTAATAGAAGTGGAAAAATCTTCAAATCATTCTGAAGCAAAAATTTCTCGACATGTAATATTGCGATATTAATAAAATCCACTCCTTTGAAAATGGACGATATTCCATTGCGAGTTGTTACTAAAATATTTAATAGAAATACAATTAAATGGTTTTTATGTATCAATTTCAGTATAAGGTCAGGCTTAAGTCATTCTGACGGTGGACCTAAGGTGGTCCATTAGGTCCATTTGTAACCCGTTTCGTGTGTCTATTTATATGTGTGTTAGTCCACTTTTTATGGTATTAGAAACTGTATTGGTAATTACAATGATCTTACTTGATTCTCACAAGAGACAATTCATGTACCATTACGTTATTTATTGCATTCTTTTGTCCATGAGGGATGCGCCTTAAAACTATCAGCACAGAGAGCGCTATTAATCTGCTATATGTCCTTAAAGTATTTGGATGACAAATATTAAACGTCCAGAGTGGGATTAAAACATTCTATAGTTTACATAGTTTGAATTCTGTTTCTATAAATTAAAAATATGTCGTGTATTTTGTAGCAAAACATTGCTTACAGTAAATTAGGAGAATTTGGTGTAACGATTTTTTAAGCAAAATGGTATTTGGGACTACTTGCTAGTCATTCAAACATTTCACAAAATATATTGTGACTCAAATATCTTGATCCGGCATGTCCTTCGAAAACCTTCATTTAACTATTCTGACCTCTGTGTGGGGGTTATATACTCTTCTCACGATTCTGATTTTATCTTCTAGGAACACAAGGTCGTGTTTACATATGTTGCGATCACTCACACAGACATATGTTTCCTCTCTGTCGATAAACTGTGAACGCCAACATTTCTGTCCTGCACGATAATGCTTACAATGCTCCAATACAACTGAGGGAGAGCCATCAATTTGCCAGAATATGCTCCTGAGGTAATGGACTAGATATATCCTTGTTTCGATCCTAATCCGCTCTTGCCAAATCCCACACACCTCACCCACACCCCTGCACTATACTCACTCCATGCAAAGGCACCGCGTGTACCGGAAATTACTGTTTTTGAAAAATCTGCCCCTTCCATCATTCCCTCAACCCCTTCATCATTACAATGATCGGGTCATTCCCTAAACTTAGTGGGTTCCTTTAGCAACGCTAACCACCATGCCTTCCTCCCATTCCCTACAGTACGTTCACCCCTTTATCAATACGAATACGTCTCCGCCTCCTTTCCATCTTTCGTTCGAGCACCGTTACCCATATCTTAAATACATAAACCGTTGACAGCTCCTATCGCGGGTTGTTTTTCCTCAATTTTTTTCTTATCTCTTTTAGTAAATTGGTTTAATGTGATCCTTGGTCGTGTTCTCTCTATTCCGCAAGATTGATATACAGTCATGCATAATTTACTGCCTGAAGCACTCCTTAATCTTAATTTAACATTTCCATGTGCACGAATCTTTCAAGTTAAAAGAAATATAGTAACACAATTGGATACTTCAAGGCTACAACTATTTATTTCATGGGTTTGAAAACCAAATGTTAGCCTATAAAAAGGATAAAACCCGTAGTTTCAGGATCACAGTTGCGTGGATGAATTGAAAATCGAAAAAACTTGCTTCATGGCATCGGAATCACAAATTAATTCTTTTGTGACAATTTTTTACTCATATTAATCCACATAACTCCCTATGACTGCACTAAAAGTTCCCTGTGTCATTTCCATTTCCGTTATTCATGAATAAACAGTTTATGATTCCATTTAAGCACTCTTTTGAGTACCAGTTATTTGTCTGAACATGCTTATTTTTTCTGTGCGTACATACACGCTTGAGAGGGTTCTTCATTAATGACACACCAGTTTGAGACGGTAGCCGTTGCCAACTCACAAATTTATAACAAATTTTCCTCCGATCACTCGTTCTACTCGTGCCGAATCAATAATGCCTACAGCGTCAACATGTTCTGAATTCTCAAAGCTTTGTGACCATACACGTTTTGTAGCCGTTCCGTAAATATTTCTCCCCCCATCTTCCACCAGCAGAATGAATGTCATTCATTCACTCAATCCTCTATTCATCATTGAAACCCCCCCACTCCTTTCATTTACTTTTCCCACATCTCCCCGCCGCCCCAGCGATCCCTTCCTCCGTCAAATCGGCAGGATAGCCTCCTACCAACAACACACGATCCCTTCCTTCCAACTCCCACGCGCTCACTCGACCGACCGCATGCTCTTTCCCTCCTCCCTCTTCTCGTCCTTAACCCTCCTCCTCGAAAACACCCACTGAAAACCACCACGACCGTTCCCCTTCACTTCCTCTTTCACTCTTTCTTTTCCGAACTACCCCACCAGCACACTTTTTCCCCTTTCCGCCTCGTCTCGATACCCCTTCTCTTTTACCACCGCAATTCTACCCTTATATCACTCTCCCTATACCCTTTCCTTCCTTTCATTCTCTTCTATCCGTCGCCCTTTTATCTCTCACTCTTTCCTTCATCCGCTCCTCTTCATCGTCCCCTTCTCCATCTCCGCGTATGAGTCTTAAAATATTTACCGCACACTGGAATTTCCGAGTCTCGGTCTCTCAGGGAGGAGCAGCGGCTGGAGCAGTTGAGGGGAGAGTGAGGAGGGCAAGAGAGTGGAGTGTGCGAGAAGGGGGGATGGGTAAGTTTTTGAGGGTTGGAGGATGTGGGTGGCATTCCAAAGAACTGGTGGGGCGAGACATTCCAAATGGTATCCGGTACGGAGGTGGAGGAGGGTGAGTTGGTGTGGGTTGGTATCATTTCTGTGGGAAGGGGAGTGGATCAAACGGGTGAAGGGACCATATTATTGCGGCTGTGGAGTTGTGCGTAAAACAACCAGCGAAGGATGAGTAGGAGTTGGTTGAATTGAAATATGTTAGAGGGTCGGTAAGTATGATTAAAGAGACGGACGAGATCAAATAAGCGCAAGATTAGGAAAGGTAACAGCGATGAATGGATAGTTAAACCCGCACAAGCATTTTTACTCCAAGAATTGGTGATAAAGACAAGAAAATTGAAATGGATGCCATGATGCCTATCTTGGTACCAGTATCCAACTCAGTAATCTGAATGCCAATCTTATTGTCTGTAGTGGGGTACGAATCGTCCGTAAATCTATGCTGCCTCCGCCGTGCCTTTATGGAATTGACATATCATATGGAAATTAAATTATTGACTTTGTAATTCCACACACTTTATTTTAGAACACGAGCCGGGTTTCGACGTTGAACGTCATCACCGGGTAACTTCATCACCTGAATGATAATGACGTTCAACGTCGTAACCTGGGTCATGTTATAAATAAAGTATAAAGAATTATAAAGTTAATAATTGCATTTCAATATATTATATCTTTCGCTGCTGTAGACACTTAATGTTTAGAGAAATGAATTGAAACACTTTAAATTTGTACCAGGAGATCATACCTTATCTACATTCAGTCTTTATTACATTGGGTAGGTGCGGAACCGATTAAGAATAGCTGCTAATAAGTAGGTCTGTTTGTAACTGAATATTCCTGAAATAATTTGACTGTAGGCAAAAAATGTCAGTGAAAATCTAGTGCAATTGCTGTTGAAGCATTTCATTTGCAGCATTTCTCATTTCCTTTTAAGATAGTTTCCAAAATCCTTTTAATCTTTTTAATAGCAAATTATATCCTTCAGTAGAAGAGTACATTTCTTTACCAAGTAAGAAGAGTTCTTCCTTCCGTAATTCTCTTTTCATCCACACCAAATAATAAGCGTCTGTCAACGTACCATTAGCCTTCCTACTGACAGCATATAGCGTGTAATAACGTGATATCTGAAATCAATTGCTTAAAAAAATTACATTTTGTCATAAGAGAACAGAAAGTGATTTTAATTAGGATCACGAAGGGAAGGACCAAGTGAAAGACTTGCGTAGTACCAATCGACGACGGGAGAAGGCAAGAGGCCTGAGAAGGCCAACGTGTTGCCTTTTGGTGAAATTACGGGCAACCCTGAAGAGAGAACTCCGGGAAGAGGGAAATAGCGATCACAATAGGTGGGTGGTGGCTGGAGGCAAAGGAGAAAGGGCCGCACGTGCTCAGAGGTGGAAGGTTCCAAGGAATGACGGGGGAGGGCCGGAGTCTTGTGGATGGGACGCCTTTTCGCCTGTGTATAGAGACGGCGGTGAGAAGAAAGGTTTGCTCTAGACCTCCTCCTCCTCCGCTCTGCTTTTTGCGAGAAGAATGTGAGAGAGTGTCGGGAAGAGGGATTCCTTTAAAAGAGAGACAGAGTGAGTAAATAACTAATATTACTTCAAGAAGGAACTACGAGTAAGGAACATGGACGTACTCTGCTCTTGAAATGTTTTAAGGAAAATTAGGGTCTTGCAGATGTTGTTATTATTTTCTACCTACGTAAATTTTAAATTTTAAATATTGAGAGAGGTATGAGGCAGTCAAAGGAACAAAAAATATTTGCCAAGAGATAAATCGATAAGCAGATAAGTCGAACTGGTTCATTTACCTCTTGTAAAAATATTCCCAGCTCCTCATCAAAATGTTATCTTTCCATAGAGGGACAATGAATTTTGCAGAAAATGTCTTCAATTCCAGGACGTGTTTAGGACTTTTTATGCATGAATTTATAAGAGATCGCCTCTAATATTAGTGTCTGTTACCTTCAAGGTAAATGGAATCCGTAACTAAGACTTGGGAGTACAAACTCGTGTAAAGGGCTCCCCCCTGGCTTAAAGTTTATCTTACAAAGCGTTTAATTTCGGGATATTACGTTCCTCCAGAGAGAAACTTCAATGAAACTCTATGCTGAATTTTACTAATTTATGCTAAAAATTTCTGCCCTAATGTACAAATTTTGTTCATTGCAATTAGTATCATGTGTGTATGATAAAATTTACTTAGATGCTTGAAATGACTCAACCTGAATTTTACTTAAACTTAAAATGAAGAATACATAAAAATTTTGTTGTTGATTTAATTAAAATAAGAATATCTCCGTTTTTATTCTTGAAAATATGATATTTTATGGGGAGTCTAGTTAGGGAGTGAATTTTGCTAATTATTTTGTAAATCTTTTGAATTATAAACGTTTTAATTGGGGCGATTATTATTTACGTAAAAATTATGAAATAAGACACGATCTACACTTAAAAAGTTTTATGTTCTGACAGATATTAAATTTACGTTTTAAACTCGTACATATCATAATTGAAAAAAATTTCCAAAAACAAAATTGTTTATTTAACCTCAACCTCCCTCCTACTGTGTGGATTTTATCCAGTATTCCATATTATCCGTTCATTCTTTTCACCTAGCGTCTGAAGTCCTTCATTTCGGTATTTATATTCACTTAAATACATCTTAATATGCCTCTACCGCCCACCGTGAAAATGGTGGGCCAAAATTACGCACTGGAACGAGGAACAGGACGACTGATAAATCTAAATTGATATATGAAATCCTTCCAGGTTGGCACTCGTCTCATCCTTCCCTTCAACACCTGGTCTCTTTTGGCAACTTTTAACCGATGCTTAAGTTATTGGAGTAATGCGTTTTGATTGTGTAGTGTCAAGAAAACGAAAAAGTATTGGCTATTTTCTCTGCACTATGTACTTCTTATGATATATTTTATTGAGATAGTTTTAATTTTTTTTCACACTTTATTGAAATATGATTTGAATTTCGTGACGTTGTTGATCCAGTCACGAAAATCCGCCAACTTTTACGAAAACTGCCGTCTCGAGCCATGTTTCGTGATTATATTAGTCGGCGCCGGAAGGCAGGGCAACCAAACCAGAGGTCTTGGTCGCCTTAGCGTGCAAAATACTACCCGTATCCTCCCTTTCCAGCGTTGTGAAAGGGACCGAGGGTCACCGGTACTTTACGCTGCTGTGCACAGTTGCGTGCAGCAACTCACTCTCCACTTTCACTAGTCATGGTTTCCAGTGAGAGATGTGGGCGACGGCTGGTTTGGAGACGAGGGAAATCCTTATCGCCCTCACGGTCCATGGGAGATGACCTCAGGAGCGTCGCCGACGCCACGCCTTTGGTGTTGACCCAGGATTCCTCTCTCAATATCCTCCCGCATTCCCTTTCTCTTCCTCAAAGTGCCCCTTTCTTCTTCATTCCCATATCCCTATCTTTCTCCAGAGATTCCCAAGCTAGCATGTAGATCTTCTGCGTACTGCTTCACGACTCTATCTACTATAATTTCTCTTTAGTCTCTTCTTAAGCTTAAATTCTATTGATGTACATTTATTTATGATCAACAATAAGATCAATGAAGACCATACACATTTGGTTCAGTAAGTAAACCATATAAAAAATCGATAAGGAAATAGCGAGCACCTAATGGAAATAATATATGATGGGGCATGGAGAAAACAGAGTAATCACCGATGTATGTGGAAGAGAAATTATTCGTGTTTGAATAAGAGATCAAGAGTAGGACAGCTTTTATTGAGGGGATTAAAGAGAGAGAAGGATTCCATTGTAGGAAGGGTAGTTGGAATAGGACGACAACCTTTGGGGCGCGTGATGATCTTGGTGGAGCGGATTGGGAAGCAGAGTGAAATGGCAATGAAGCTTAATTCGTGTAGAGAAACAGTAGTTTCAAGTGACATGTAGATGTTGTATAAAAGATCAATTGTTATTTAAGTCCATCTCACGAGAAAGTTATGAGGGCTTGAGCGCGATGACTGAACATGGCTAAAAAGAAATGAGAAAGGATGAATGAATGGACTTGAGCGTGGTGGGTAAGTGGGTGGGTAACTCATAGGTAAAAAATATTATAGAATATGAATTTTATACACTAGGCACCCATATAAGTGCGATGAGATTCATAATTTAATTGAAACAGTGTAAAAGACTAACAATGAACAACATTTAGGCATTGTTGGAGAAAATCAGTTTAAAACACACTTATTTGTTTGAAGTTATTGATCACATAGTTTCATGTGAATTTTTGGAGCATTAAAATATGCCATTTCATTGGATTATGTTTTTTTCTATTTTCATGAGAATTTTGGTTGAAATTAAAATTAAATAAATGAATATCAATCGCCGTTTATGAAGAAATGATACTTAGTAATTTTTAAATTGACTTATGATATAGGGTCAACCACAATCTCGACGCATGGAACCATTTTCAAGAAACATTTTCCTTTCAAATAACTTTTGTAAGTTTATGCCGTTGTCATAAAAGTGTTTTAAAATAGTGTGAAAAATTACCAAGTATCCTTTGTATATTACTTTGGGATGTCATCAGTTTAAACCTGTTACCGTAAGGTATAATCGATTTCTGAATTTATTTCATGCTCTCTATCAGAGGAAATAGTCGAAAAAATTGATGAAAACAAATACTCTTTATGGAATTATCCAACTGAACGAACTACTGAACATAGGGTACTCCTCTGAGTTCCGGTGTTTTTATGGTCGTTTTAAATTTTATATTTCATCGGTTTTTGGGGTGAATGAATTAATTCTCGTAATTTTTATGATACCTAGCCTCTGATGCATTCTTTCCTTTTGATGTTTTGAACTTTAAATATTTTGAATTTATCGTTATGTCCACATTGACAGATACAATTCCATATTGCTTTATGATTTTGACTGCTTTCGTTTTTTTATTTTGTCTTCAAATTACTAAAAGAAATTTACTTTAAAATTTCACTATAATCATATGATTAATTTATTATTGTAGATTTTTAAGCGATAATTTTTTTCGTAGTTGGATAAAAAATCATAAATAATTTGGTGTCATTTTCATGAGTTCATTTCAATATTTTACTAGGGTCCGACTGAAAACTCAAGAAGGTGGAGTCTATTCAATTTTCCTTTATTTGTCCATGACACTTTTATCTATTATGTCATATTAAATTCGAATAATTGTCTCCATTTATCCTTCCCTTTATTACCCTTTCTAATTGCTCCATTTTTACACTTTCGCGTGAGGGGCGGCGGTATACAAACTTGTAGGTGAGAATGCCGGGGTGAAGGTCGGTGGAAAGGGTTTACTGATGTGGGTTCGGGGCGTAGAGGATGGGGAGAAGGTCGCAAAGGTGAGAGAGAAGGAGGATTGGGTAGAAAGGTGAGAATGAGAAAGAGGGTGACACAAATGGACGAGTAAATTTGATAAACAAACAGAAGAAACGAATTAAATTTTGATTTTGGTTTAGCTCTGCTCTGTTGTGGTGGTTGGTTTTCTCAAAACGCCTTAACCCGTTGTTCATTTGAGCTCCCATTTTCTGATAAATGTGAATAATATTTTTTACCTGCTTTAGTTATTGCGGAAAATATGAGTGAAAGGCCTAATTTATTCATTTTGGCATAAGCGTTTTTAAAACACCATATTTCTTAGCTCCGTTCAGCGTTTATAATTCATGTACTTTTATTAGATATTTTAAAAGTAAATCTAGGTTTTCGTAGCTTTAAGAACTAATATTATGATTTTTTAGATTTAATTATCCACTTATAGTAAAAAAAAAACATTTCTATTTCCTGTATTATTATTGGAAAATTAATTGTAAATGCATACATTGTTCGTCCGGAAAATAAGTGTACTGAGCTCAGGAAAAAATATTTATTACACTTTTACATATCTTAAGCTAATATTCCTCAAAATAGGACCCTTGTGAGTCGATACACTTGTTCCAGCGGCGTTCCCATTCCTGGAACGCTCCCACGAAGGCATCATCGGGAACCTCTCGAAGACATGTCGTCACGGCCTCTTTGACGGCGTCCAAAGTCCCGTATCGCGTTCCTTTCAAACTCCTCTTTATCTTCGGGAACAGAAAGAAGTCCGGTGGTGCCAATTCCGGGCTGTAGGGCGAGTGCGGCAGCGTTGCCACGCCGTGCTTGGCCAAGAAGTCCGACACGACAAGCGCGGTGTGAGACGGCGCATTGTCGTGATGCAGCCGCCAGATTTTTTTGATCGCTGACCGGACGCGGGCGACTCGTTTTCGAAGCCTGTCGAGTAGTTGGACGTAAAATGCAGCATTTACAGTCTGTCGTTCAGGCACAAATTCGTAGTGGACGACTCCCCTTTTGTCAAAAAAGACAATGAGCATCATAAACTTTATTTCCGGACGAACCATGTAAAATGACACAAATGGTCTGGTTTATATGCTTTGTACTGAATTAGGTTTGGTGAAATTTCGTTATATTTAGGCTAAAAACTGAATAAATATTTCTATTCACTGGTAGCACATTATTACTCTATAATAGAAATAATTACTTCCCAATTTCTCATAATAAATAAATACCTTTATCAGTTACCAGTAAAATCAAGAAAATAATTACAATGAAGCCAGTGTAGTAAAACATTTACAGTCCTTTAGTCAACTCTTTATTTGCAAGTTGTTGAAAAATGTTGGTATGACTTATTGGAATTAGGTATCAGTGTAGTGTAGAACGTCCAGTGACCACACTTATCGAAATTAGAAAGTAAATATGTGATTTGCAGTGGTTGCACTTAAAATGTTCAGTTCACCAGACAATTGAAACTAAACGTGATAAAAAGTATGAAATCAAAACTTGCAAGCCAAATGTTTTATACTTTCTTTCATCATAACTTTCAGAAATATTTACCATCTTGCTTTTATCAAGACTTATTTAATATGTTTAATCTCAGAATCATTCAAAATTGTGGCGTCATGTATTTTATTTCCTGTTAAAGTAATGCTCACTTCAGGGTTCTATTTCCAATAAAATAAGGATCAAATGTTGCATTCCATGTTTAATCAATTTTGTGACAATTTACGCACTGATGAAATAAAGGTGTTATTACATGTAATTATTCACTTACATGATGCAATATTTTCAATTGAAAAATTTATTTCACATCCAAAGGTCACTTTTTATTGAATCAATTTTCACGTGACTTAATTTATTTAAAATTTGAACTTTATTATATTTGCTTTCTTTAATTATTTTGGGACTACAAAATTAAGAAATAAAATATTATTTTAGCATTTAAGCCCAAGAAATATGATCTATTTAAATCTTAATTTGCTCTCTTCTCTGTATATTATTCCTTAACTTCCTTTCGAAGTCTTTCTTAATGGAAAAGCATTTGCAATCCAAGGAGAAAAATGCCATCCCCTAACCATTTACGACTGCTGACCATGAAATTGTGCCGATAGAGAAGATAAAGCTTCTTTATCACAATACTAAAGGAGAAATCTTGGGCAGAAGGAAGCTTCAAAAACCCCCGACTGATAAAAACTTCAAAGAACATGCTAAATCTACCACCAGAGGCTCTTTTTGGACCCTTACGCGAAAATCTATTGATGAAAATCTCTTTGGATATTTCATTCGACGAAGAAGCGAATAAACTCCCTTCTCTACCAGCGTGTCTATCGACCTCTTTAACCCACGGTCCCTTCCACTCTTTCATTCCTTGATCATCCATTCTCAATCCTTTCAATTTCAAACTTTTTTTCAGGCGTCTCCTCGGCGTCTGTTCATATGCCTCTCTGCAGAGTACAAACCTCTCGCTTGGTTTCGTAAACGCAGAGCATGTGAACCACCGTGACCTCTTTTAGTCTAAGGACACGGTCTTGCTGTTTCCATCTCCATATCACTCCGAATCCCTCTCAAGCTCTCCTTTCCCTCTCTTCTTCAAATCTCTCTCTCGGTCTTAAACCGACGCTTTGCTCTCCTCTCTCTCTCCCCCTCTCTTCTCAAGACCACCCTCTTGCTAACTCAACCCTCTCCGCTATTTTTCGCAGACCACGTGGACAGATAACAATGTCATCTACTTTATAAAACGACTAGATGTAAACCCGTTTCGGGGGCCCATCGCACTTGGTGTTGTGCACAGCTCCGAGCAAAACCACCCGCCGCAGCGGTCTATTGTATTCATTTGCATGTGTGCGACCTCGTCAGTGTGTGTAAGGGAGCGCTCGCGGACCGTGTGGAGTTCCAAGGGGAAGGGAATTCAGGGGTGGTGAGAAGACGCGGGGATTGAAAGTGCGGGGTGGGAAGAGGATTGGAGGGAGTGTGAAGGGAAACCTTCCTCCTCCCTCAGACTTAGGTTCTCTCTCTCGGTTCAGTCACTTTTTTCTTTTTGATTTGGGAGGGTGGCACGAGGAATAAGCCAGAGAGTATGGAAAAGAAAGAGTGGGTTGTAAATGAAAGGAAAAGAAGGGAGTTACGAGAGAGAGAGAGAGTGGGGAAGAATTGCGAGCAAAGGAGAGGGAATTACGGGAATGGGGAAGAAGGGCTTTGAGGGAAAGGGAGGTTGAAATGAAAAGGAGGTAGAGAGATTGAGAGAGGCGTAGTAGATCGATGTGAGGACGAAGAATTAGGTTGAGGAGTGCGGGCGTTAGGGGGCGAAGGAGGTGAAGGACGCGATGGAGCTTTGTACAAAGAGGCGCAGATCACGAGGAGGGCGGTTGGAAGGGGGGGAATTGGAGCGAAGACGGATGGGGGAAGAGAGGACTCACGTGGAAAAAATGGGGGGGGTTAAAGATGCTGGAAAGCCACTACATAATGGGCGCTCGATGGATTCGCAGAATGGCGGCGAGCTCTATGCTTGAGCGGATTTGAAAAGGGGTTGCTAGAGGGAAGTTGAGACAGAAAGATGGTCGACAGTAAGTAGTGATGAAGTTTCGAACATGCACTTTTACTTGCCATTATTTTCCTGGATATTACTTTTAGAAAATGCCAGGAGTTGGTTGGAGTGTTTCCAAAAGGTTGTCACAGCAAACTTTACAGCCGTAGTCAATTCTAAAATAGGAGATGGTACCATTAAATTTGATTGAAAGCAAAGATACGACGTTTATGGAAATTCAGGAAAGATAATTTCTAGTGTTTTTGAAAGCAGAAATCGGCTTTTAATTTTGACGTAAAATGTTTCTGTTAAAACCGCATAGAATTGAAATGAAACGACCCCGAAAGTCGTGACTTTTTCATTATTATTAACATTTTAAGAAAATACTAGTTTTCTGTCATGAATAATACTTATATTTTATTAGAAATATATTTCTTTGGCTCGAATATTTGCCTTGATTGAGAAATTTTATCATTATCAAAGCCTATTTAATGATGTATTGAAAGAAATTTCTAGTTCAATGCAATAGATTGCCGTAGGGGAGGGGTTTAAGGGTATGGACTGAGAGGGTGGTTTGTTTGTTGGTTTCGTGCGGTTTGAATCCTTAATCTACAAATACGTTGCACGAGGTAAATATTTTTTTCTCTAGCTATTTAAGTGTTTAGGAGTATCGTAGTATGTTAGATCGGAGGTGAGGAATATTATCGTTTTTTTTAATCTGTTGACATCATCCTGAATACTCGAGAGAGAGAGAGGGAGATGCTGATTTGTAAGCATTTTATTGAAATTTTAGTAATTATAGAATATATTGCAGTTATTTTTCATATCTTCGCTGTCATTAACTTGGAAACGCTTTAAACAATTTCGATTTAAATGATACTTTACTTCGTTCGGCTGATGAGCAAAGCCTTCTGGAAAGTAATTATATAATTACTGCAGATTATTTTTAGTAAATTCATATCTTGTTGTCCGTGATGCAATGGACTAAACTATTGGTAATACGCTCATTTTACACGGTCTTCTAGTGAAGGGATATTTTATTTGGCTCTTTCTTTGCAAAACGCTCTTTGTTGCATCCACGGGTTTCCTGTCTGTTTCTCATGATGTAATGGACCCCTAATATAGCAAGACTGCAATATATAGGTCTCAACCGAATAATAATCGAAATATTATATAAAAAAATTAATAAATAACGCATAAGTGTGAAAAATGAAGACTTAGGAATGATATACATTTGACGTCCATATTTCCCATTTACGTACGTCATGCTTTTTACATAAGTGACATCGCCTATGCGTATTAGTTATGTTTACCTTCATCTCTCCAGAAAATCCTTCAACCTAAGATTACAATGATAGGTTGAAGGTTTTTCTCAACGTTAGAATTATCAAGGGAAGGTTCATCAATTCTCGCATCATACATATCATGGCTGGTTTGCTTCAAATGCTAATTCCTGAAGCTTTCGTGTACTTTTTTTGTTGTCTCCGTCGTAACTTTATGGAATTTGCGTTACATTTTTAAATTAAATAAAATTATTGAAATTGTAATTCCACACAATTTATTTAAAAATTTGCGACAGGTTCCAAAAGGCAACTAGATAAGTTGCCTTTTGTGCTAGACATTTAAATTCTGTCAATGCTAATATACAATAAATGTGTGAAAAAGAAAAAAAAAGGTTCCCTAAATTTCCTCATCCTATCCATTTGTAAAGACAGATGGGTTTTATGAAGATTTATATACTCTGCAAGAGACCGTTAGGGTGCGGTAGGAGTAAATATACCCCTGAGTAATTTTTATTTATTTAACAAAGCAGCCAAAAGCGGTACAAAGGTTTTTACATTGGCTGACCTATAACATAAATTAAGAAAAAGAACGAGTGAAAACAATAAACAATAATGAAAAGTTAACAAATAATGTCAAGAACAGATATAAGAAGGGAGGAGAGCACATATGCAACCAGAGAGAGCTAAGTTACTATCCGGCGTTTAAGGAAGGAGGTGAAAGCGATGAGGGAGGAAGAGAGGTCCAGGGAAGGATACTGGATGATCAGGGAATTAAATGTAGCGGGAAGTCGATGGAATAGGGAACGTTGAGGGACCGAGAGACGGAAATTCGAAATCTGCAACAGACTCAAGTTACGTGTTGGCCGAGGGGGACCACGAATTGAGAATAGAGGAAGTAGGTACGGAGAGTTCCGTTAAAGATGCTATGTAAGAATTTCATATCACATAGTAATCGACGGCGGTGGAGAGGGAAAATACCAAGGGATGAGAGAGTAAAGTCCCGGGTTGTATTTTTGAGGGAAGGGATGCGATAACGGGAAATAGCAGTAAAGAAATTAAGAGGTCTGTTGAGTAACCCTAAAGTAGTTGGGGAGGCGGTCGACCAGATTGGTAAACAGTATCCTAAAATTGGGAGGACCCAACCAAAAAACACCGTCCTAACGGCAAGGGGATCACGAACGTCAGTGTGGCGGTAAAGTAGGCCGACTATTGCCATCGCTCTCCCGACAATCCTTTGAACGTGCTTGCGAAAGGTGAGCTTCGCGTCAAAAATTACACCTAAATCGCAGTAAGAACTGACAGATGGGATAGGGCTGTTCGAAAGAGTGTATGAAAGTGAAAGTGTTTTGCGCTTCAACGAGGTCATAAAAGCTGATTTGAAGGGGTTAGTGCATAACTGCCAATCGGAGCACCAAGCAGTGACGGAATTAAGAGCAGATTGTAGGGAAACTGCATCAGATGTGCAATCAATCTGCATGAAAATTTTTTGCAATCGTCTGAGTAAAACAAAATATTGCATCCAAGGCGGACAACATTGTCAATCATGTCTTCCAAGTAAAGTGGAATTTTTATAAAGCTTTATTTAAGCATGACCCTACCGCGGTCGAACAAGGTTATTATGATAACCTATCGTTCGTGGAAAAAAATGAAAACCCAAATGACACCTGTTCTACACATAATATCTTTCATTTTATTAACATGAACTCTCATACCGTAGTACAATGGAATAATAATACATTTTCAAAATCACTGCTAAAGATACCTTCAAATTTATGCAAGAGGTTCAAATAATCTTCGCTCCGTGAGTGATTTCCAGTCTAGCCTCTCTCATTATGTCAGAATCCAATATAAATAAGGAACTTTACGTAATTAGAACGACGCTAGTGAACAATGACTATTCAAAAGATCTAATAAATAAACCTCACCGAAAGAAACTTACGAATATTGCCTTAAGCAACATTTACAACCCCGGGTAATTAAAATATCTCACTGTCAAATGGTGACGAATACTCTATTTAAAGAATATTTTTCAAAGGAAAATGAAGATTTTACCAAAAGAAAACAAATAAATATGCTATCTTACAATGGTTTATGCCTTAACAACCTCATATTTCACACAATAGACAAAGTGACTTTGTGACGCACATTCTTTATTTTGAAAATAAAGGTCAAAGACTCGATAATTTGAAACAGGTGGACATTTTCAAATGTGTCCGTTGCAAGGGAGGACTTACCAATAACATTTTGTATCCCTCCCACTTCCCACTCCCTCACTTGTAGAAGATGTAATTCTCTTTTCCTCCTACCTATATTTTGACCTTTTTACCCCTCCACCCTCCCTTACCCTCCCTCTCTAACCCCCCTCCATCGCTCAGAAGGTAGAGGGGGGTTGGTTTATATACTATATACCAAGTTGGGTTTTATGAGGACTATCTGATGATGACGTTCAACGTCAAAACCTGGGTCGTGTTTTTAAATAAAGTATAATGGAGTTACAAAGTCAATCAGTTCATTTAATTTCAAACTGTCATACACTCATATTCTAAAATTAATCATTTTGTTAATATATACTCGCAAAGTGCTGCGCAAGCAATCTTACTGACAATATGAATGAGTTTTGAACATACTTTCCAGATACCCCATGATATCACAAACAAAAGGAGATATGATCGCTGAGTAAACAAATGTCCTATTCCGTTCTATGGCAGTGCAGGCAATGCTCAATCTGTAGTAAATACTTTTTGAATGAATAAGTATCAACTTTTTTAAATAGAATTTCCATTTGTACATTAATTTATAGCAATTTTTAAATGATGTTTTTAGAAATCAAACCACTTTACTTTTCCACTTAAACTTTTTAATTTTCACGACCCAGATTTCGTTATAGCATAACATCGTCAGCCTGACCTGATTATGCTATGCTAAAACGAAACCTGGGTCGTGAAAATTAAAAAGTTTATGTGGAAAAGTAAAGTCGTGTGATATATAAAAACGTCAGTGTGAAGATTTTCCACCAAGTTACGCCGGAAACTGTTTTATTTATCAATTTTTAAATGTTTCTCAATTTTAAGCCAACTTCTGTGAAATTTTTATGACATTCCAGTTTGCATTACCAGTTAGTGAGCCGTGCAGTTAGGCAACTGCATAACGTTGTGGAAATGCAAGCAGCCTACTTTACAGGCGCCAATTCTGAATCTTCTTTTCGAAGTACATGAATGTTCAGAATTAACCTTTATCATTCAGTAGGTAGTACTTACATCGCTCGAATACAGAATATGACTAGAGAAATTATTGTGCAATTAATTTTTCTTATGCCATTTGGTCTGTATAAAAAATGATTGTTTCATGACTACATGCAATAGGTACTTTGTATATCATATAAAAATATCATTTTACCATAATGTTAAATACATTTTCGGTTACAGTTTTAGTCTTGCTAGTTAATTACCTCATAACTGAATAGCTATAACTGATGTTATCATTTTTGTTAATAAAAAATTGAAATAATTAATTTAATGACAATTTTAGCATCTTTATTACATTTTTTCTGATTAGAAACATAATATATAATTACTTTATTGAGAAAGTTACGATGACGAGATAGTAAATTTTGTGTTAAAATTTTATGAAGTGCGTAATAGTCATTTTAAATTGAAATTCTTAAAGCATGCCCTTGGATCAGCAGGAGTGCACTCGGACATTAACCAGCAGTCGACTTTAAAAATTAGTGAAAGTTTAAAATTATTAGATTACATGTTTAAATTTAATAATAGTTTTGAAGTAAATCTTGAAGTAATCTTTCGTTTAAACTTTTCCGAATATTTTCTCATTGCTCATAAACATCACGTGAATGATATCAGAACAGCGGGCTATTGAATATCTAAGCAAAAGAAATGCCATATGCATGTATTAAAAGCAGCCACATCCACCACCAATTACTATTTTGTTCTTAATGGGGAAAGAGGATCAAAAGCAAAATCCATATTGGCCAGAAGTTCTGACCTGTTTTCACGAATTAGCTTGAAAACAGGTCAGATCAGAGGTCCTTCAATAGACTAGAGAATCAAGGAGTTCTCTCTGTTTTTCGATCACAACTTGCTATTTTCCCTACCCATTTTTGGGTGAATGTGTCGTCAGATTTTGTAGTCTCCGTAAATTTCCTTATACAGTCGATCAATAGTTACAAGTCACATATTTACACCATCCTAGTTATCTTCCGTTCCTAACTAAACTCATTAACGCTCCTTCAATAAATGAAAATGATATGAACTTTAACCTCATTTCTACTACTATGTATGCAAATTGTTAATTTGGATTCCTGACGGAATCAAGGAGAAAAGCTCAACCAAACCACCCACTTTCTGAATTAAAATACAGAGTACCTTATCCTATCTTCATTCGTTTCACCACCCAGGCAATGCTTAACATTAAACCCCTCTACTGTTGGTTACATAACGTGACATTCGGACCCCGCCCGGCTTCCCTTCGCAAATCAAGCGACTCCCACCCCAATCATTGAAAATCACCGACAAAATATTAAAATGGGCGCACAAAACCTTAATTTGGTCGCTCCCGCATCCGACTCGTTATCTTGAGACCCTCTCCGTGCCTCCTCACGTTTTCCTCTCACCGAAAGTTTCTCAACGTCCTCGTCATCACCCTCACGGCCCACCCTCTCCAGGGAGGAAAATGAGACGAATAAAATATATTCGTTCCCGCCGACTCACACTACCCTGCCCCGTACACCCACCCGCTCTGCACACACATCCCCTTATTAATATTCAGGAATAAAGTCACACAGAAAATGGTGCGAGGAGAGAGACGGCGCCGGGAGTGCCCTCCTGATGGCATAGCAAATTAAGCCGAGGTTGAATATCCCATTAGACGAGCGTGATGAAAAGGAGGGTGGGAGACGGAAAAGGGGTGCAAGTAGTGAGGGTGGCCAGGGGAATTGAGGGAGAGGGATAGACCCGGATTGGGGTTGGAGGAGAAAGGAGGTAGGGAGGTTTCGTGGAGAGAGAGAGAGAAATGTGGAAGGGTTGCTGGAGAGAGTAGCGGTCGGCGAGGAAGGAAGGAAATGCGAGCCGCGAAGCGTGGGATAGGCAAGTGGGAGTGCAGTGATGGTGAGATACGGCTTTCGGGTGGGGTAGGGCTGAGATAAAGAGAGTCAAGGGGGGCAGGGGTAGTAAAAGACAGACGGATGGATTTTTTTATGAAACAGGAGAGATAGATAGAGAGAGAGAGGGAAAGGCGGGCAAGTGGGCACGGCAACTGGCTCCGGGTGAACATCCCTTCGTCTTTTCCCACGTCCCGGCCGCTCCCCGGCCGTCTCCGGATGTTCTCTCTCGGCTTTTCTCCTTTTGACTTTCGCGAGAGAAGTCTCCCTCCTTCCTCCCTCCCTCTTTCCCCAGCATGGGAGCGGGAGTTGACGGCGGAGCATCGCGGTGGAGAAAGGCAAGCACCGAAGAGAGCGGTGGTGGGCGGTGGTGATGGAAGGTACGCGTGGAGGAGTGAAAGGCGAGAGGAGAAACGAAATGAGAGAGGACAAGTATTAATACAAAGTTAGCCAAGGAGGGTGAGGGATTGGGTGCGTCGTTCTTTCGGTGGAAACAAGCATGGACAAGGGCGGGGAAGATTTCGAGGGCAGAAGAGGGAAGGCGGGTACGCGAGGGAGGTTGAACGGGATGGATAAGTTTTAATAAGAAAGGTGAGCTCGGAGCAGATGAAATGGTCGACGAAATGTGAGGCGACGGCGGGATCCCTCCTGCCATCTCTTGGTGTGGTAATGTTTCAACTGAGGTTAATGGAATGACGGGAGTGAAAGGTTGTAATGGGGGAAATTCTATACTAATTTCTGGTGCGTTTAAAGTACCGGTGTCGTAGTACTGTGATTCCAACCCAACTTGTTACTCTCCATCTCTTCATATATTCTTTTAGTATCTTTCATTTTCCTTATTTGTGAATGATTCTAGCCGATTAGATAGTGAAACGAGCCTACCGAGCAGTAGTCAATCATAAGAAAGTGGAAACCCTATGGATAAGGATATTGCGAATAAGTTCCCTTTGGAGTAATCCCGGCAAAACCAAGTAAGAGTGAATATAAACATATATATTTAAAAACATTAATCATGAAGTTTAAAATACATGAGGTATGATTTTTAAATAATTAATCGCAGTAGATAATGCTCCTAGACAGTAGATTATAAATATGATTTCCCATACTGATATTTGG
>CM073769.1:115561042-115591042 GCA_037158775.1 Hetaerina titia
ACTCGGGAGCACGCTCACACCGCCTCCGACTTGAGAGAAAGCCCGTCCCCCTCCCGCTGCGAGCACCCCGTCCTTTCCCACGGTACACAAAAACCCACTCTGCTTCACTCCCTCGCAGGTCCCTCATTTCCTTTGTCACCTCCAACAGCATCTTTCCTCGCGGCGCGATCAACGTCGTCCCGTGGGGCCTCTTTCGCCCCCACCTTTCCCTCTCCTCTACATACCTCCTCTCTTCCCCCTGGGTCCTCGCACGCGCCAGCGTCTCAGGACACCGGGGCTGGGTTTTGTTGTCATGACAGCGGTAAATGTCAACTTCCCTTACCCTCTCTCTCTCTCTCCATGCTTTCTCTCGCACTTTCTCTCCCTCTCTCTCCCTCTACCTGGGTCGCTCTTTGCCTCTCACGCTACATCCCACCGGAATAACCCCTTCAGCATCTCCACCCATCATCACCACCTCGCCCCTTCTCCCTCTCTTCCTATTTGACCTTTAGGGCCAGAAGGAGTCTCCAAGGACTGAGTGTACTCGGCAAACGTTTCCATGAGCGTTGGGTGGTGAGAGAAATGTGTACAACTGGTATAAGTAACTTTGTTGGATTAGATAGGTACTTCCTCTGAATGTGCCACTTAATTTTTTCCATTCTATGAAACATTTAGGGATGTGAATGAAGCTGGAACGCTACGGGTTGTATAATATATTTTCTTTTGAAATTGGACAATGTACCTTTATCTAGTTAATAATTAAAAAAAAAATAATACAAAAGCAACATATTAGCATTATCTGTTCCAAATTCTTGAATAAGTTTTTTATGGACCTAAAACTAATATTTTTTTTGCAATAAGTATTAAACTTTCTTTTTCTCGTTTACCGTCAAAAAGAGAGAATATTTTGGAAACATTCCTTAGGCAGAACCTTAATAAACAATGCTCGGAGCAGTTATTGAAATACTTGAAAATGTTAACGACAAAACTTTCCGTTTAACAAATAATTGGTTGTTTTTTCCGCAAGTGAGTATATTCTTGAAATGAGAAAGATAAGCTTTGTTTCTGCGCATTTTTGTTTGGAACAATGCGACTTAGGTATTGATAAATGTCTGCATCATCAGATGAGGCTAGAAGAGATGACCAGGAATTGGAGCAGGGAAGAGGGGAAGAAAAGTCGCTAGAGGGAAGGGTCAATAGGTGAGAGTGGTATGGCAACCCTCAACCCCCACATAAAGGGCTATAGAAGGTGAAGGAAAGGCTTATATTCCCGGGTAGTGAGGGTGTATTGTACGAGGCTATTTTGCTTCCCAGTGTTGAAAAGAAATGAGTTAGAAGAGCATGGAACCTCGTCAATTACTGTTATCTTCAATGTTAGGTTTTGAACAATTTTTTATAAAACACTTGAGCTTTGGCTTCATACTCTCTCTTTAACATATTTGAGCAAAGTAATATCGTCCTGTGTTTCAAGAAAAAAATTGGTTTTCATAGAAGTTTTGTTTCCTTGTCCCCATCACATTAATTATAACTCTGGTCATGTCTTGCCACCACACTTAATGAAGCAGGTTTTGGAAGGTAGATCGTGTTGTGTTAAATATAAATGCACCCCACCAAATGCATGTGGAAGAGAAATTTGGCGCTTTCCATTTGGATTCAAAAAAATTCTACAAAGTTACTCTTCAGTTATTGAACCTTAATATGCGAGTATAATTTTCGAAATAAGATATGAATGTTAAGCGATAGAAAAGCCTTTGAAAAGATATACATCTACATAAATACCCTGCGAGCCACCAAAAAGGTGTGTTGCAGGGGGTGTAGCACCATGAGGGAAGGGTAAGGATTGAGGGGGTTGGGGGTTAGGTGAGGAAAGGTGGGGGGAACCTGTAAGAAAAAATAGATACATATAGACATATTCACATATATATATGCACGCACACACACATATATATATATATATACATATATATAAATTACATATATATATATATATATATATATATATACACACACACATACATACACACATATCCTCGCGCAGTCCCTAACATGTATAGGAGAAAACTATAACTATAGGAGAATATATTCGAACTTCAGGAGGAAATTCTTTGTGAAAATGAAATATAATTTTCGCGCTATTAAAGTTGTCTTTTTTAGTTCCTTATAATACATGTACAAAATCAAACTAGCAACATTAGGGGAAAGAAACAATTTTATATTTGAATGAAAATTAATAATTCACAAATCATGTTCATTAATATTACAGTAGAAAACAAGCATATGATTACTGGTGTCATAATTTTTTCATCATAAAATGCCTCATTATTATTTGAATTAATGGTTGAAATCGCGAAAAAAATGTGTTCGTCGAGTCTATTTTAAAAGAATATGGAACTACTCAACAAGACATCTGCGTGACTCACCGACGCCCTTTCAATGCACCGAGGTAGAATATCTCCCCTCTAAACGGCTTGGAAAATAAGATAGCGGAAAAGACGTTTCTACACTTCCACGGGAAAAAATACCTACTGAAACGATAATCCATGCCCCGTACCGGAACATTTTCCTCCCTCTCATCCACCCACCCACGCCCTCTCCCGTTTCTCTCCCTAACCTCGTTTCATTGAATATCCATCACGTCCAAAAAAACTGCCTCCCTTCCTCCCGCCCTCTCTCCCTTCCCCCGCTTTCTCCCTTCCAACAGATCTCCTCAGATATCCCCCGACGTGAATCCCTCGCGGAAGTTCATTCGTGGATGAAATACGGAATCCATCTACGACGGGGAGATTGTTTTTTGAATGAAGGCAGGAAGAGGGAGGTGTGGGCAAGGACGGTGTAGGAGAAGGCGGAGAAGAGAACTAAGGGTGCACCCCTCTCCTACCGCCCTGACTTTTTTTCCAGAAGCACCGTTCGGTAGGGAAGGAGGCGAAGGAATGGTTTTCTTCTGGAGGCGAGAGGAAAAACCACTTCGAGAAAAAATACAAGAAAAGGTGTGGTAAAGGATAGGAGAAAGGCGAAATAATAATGAAATGAAGGAAAGGGGAATGAAACGGAAGAGACAGGCGAGGAAGCATTGGAGTACATCGGTGGAAGGCGGTCGAGTGGAGGGTTGAGAGAACGGAACGTTAACGTGGGGAGGGAAAGAGTGTGAGTGGGTGAGGAGGAATGGAGTTGGAGGCGAAGGTAGCCCACAGGTGGCGCTACCCGGGTAGGAGTCCCGGGATATGTGCGCGTTGAATAGCAGGGGTGTTGAGGACGAGAGTCGACGGAGTGGTGTGAGAGGGAGAGCGTAGGAGGGATGGTGAGGGATGGGGAGGCTTCCCTCATCATAGCTGGGGATGGGAAACACTGAGGCAGGGTGGGGAGGGTAAAGGGGGGGAGCGAATGGTGGGGTGAATGGGAGAAAACTGGTATATGGAGAGAGAGAGATGTTGGCAAATGCAGCGGGGGATAGGGAGAGAAAGAGGGAGGCAAGGGAGAGGTAAGAGTGGAGTGTGGGAGAGAGGGAAGATGACGACAAACCAATGGAGAATGCAACTCTTAGGGAATGGAGATCACGTAAAATGGGGAAGAAAAGGGGTAAGTAAATAATTTTAAGGTCGGACGGAGTGGAGGAGAATTCGTAGTAGGAGAGGGAGGAAGGGATAGAGAAAGAGGTATATTGAGGCACTCGGTGCGAAGGGTCCATTAAGGAAGGAGTGCGCCTTCAGATGCGTGCCGCATTCAAATAAGCCCGACGAATCCTGAAAAACGGAGTGTAATGGCGGAATTATTTAAGAATTGCGATTTTTAGCGAAAAATTATTCCGAGGAAAGAACTCTGCTTTCCTGCTTCCGTGTCCTTCTCTGTTGAGCTTCAAAATTGACTGTTTGAAAGTCAGCGCAAACCGTGCTATGAATCGTTATATTTTATGGAGTTTATTTATGCGTATCACAAATATTTTCTTTATTCGCATAATTGTACCATAAGTGAAGTATGAATGATTCTTTGAATATACGAGTATCTTACGGCATATATTTTTAATAGTTTTATTCCAGAAATATTATAGAATATCATTATCTTGTTCCTTTAATCTGCTTTGATATGCCTTCTTGAAATGAGTTTTACCCCGGCATATTTTCAATTACGTTTTAATGAATGAATACTAGTATTTCATGGAACAGCTACGAAATAAAATATGTGTTTTGTACTCATTCAATGTTTCTAATTCTAATTTAATATTTTCATTGGATTCGATAGTTAAAATTTTTGAGACATTATAAATCAGCATCTATTTAATGTAATAATAAAAAAGGGTTTGAAATGAGTCTAATATTGTATGGTATTTTCCTTATAGGTATGCTTCCTGACGCTTATCTCTTCCCTGCCATTGCAGTTCAGAACGGCGGAAAGGTTGTCTTGAGAGTAAAAAGTTGAACGAGATTTTTGGATCTATCGAGAGTTTGTGGACTCCAAGACAAACACAAACTGCGTTCCTTTTTCCATTATCGTGAGTGTCTAAGGAACCATTAAGTTTACTTTAGCCTTAAAAGCTTTAACTTTCATCGCCTAAATTATTAAAAAGAACCAAATTCAAATTACGGGTTCAAACCTAATTATTAGTCTCTATCGAAATATTCGGTGCTACTACACATTTCTTTAGTAGCTGTATTAAATTTGTTTAATTTTTTAAGATCAACAATAATATTTTAATAAAACCTTTACGGTCAGGGTTTTAATGCCTTCAGAAATTTTACTTGTAATAAGTTTATAAAATTGCAAATAGTAAATTTTAAATTCATTGCAAATATTAAGGCAAATCACCACCAATTATTTTGTCATACAATTGAGCATTGCATTTATATGCTATTATTATAATTTACAATTATTTTAGTATAATTTTAAAATTTACTCTATTTATTAAAATATAAATATTCATGACTAACCATATTCGTAATACACTAATTTTGTTCAAAAAACAGTCATTCTGAATTGCAGTAATTTGAATTATTACATTTCGGAATGAGTCTAAACACTAAATCTAACCTAGCTCATTCTCGATAAGTTAAAGAAAAAAACAGATGTGATCTTTCTATATTATTTTAAATCGGAGACCACTAAATCCATAAAGCTATACCTCGAGCGACCCAGATGAATTTAATATTTTACCATAACTTTCATCCAGTTCGGCACAATCTATTTCTAGGAATCGATTTTCCTCATAAATGATGGTTATAGGCCCCCACTTAAAAAAGGAATATACACAGAAGTATTTTTATTTTTATATGTCAAGTGAATATTTTTCATGGAAAAATTATCAAATCATTGAATATTTTGCATATCCCATAGAAAGAAATCATACAATATATTCAATGATAATTGCAGCAAGAAGCACTAGTAGGTTTAAGTAAATGCCGTTGTCTACCGTCTCGTTAAAAACCAATAGCTAAGCAAGCGAGGAACACTTTAGTAGATATCAATATTATTTCTATGAGTAAGGCGGCACTACTTCTTTTTTATCGGATAAAATAATAATGTTTAGTTTTCCATAAATATACCAATATTAGATAATATCGACCACGTTAGAACATTTCCTCAAAGGAAAGGAAAACGATATATTGCTACTGTGCATACAAAAATAACAAGTTGACTTCATTCCTTGGTTGTGAAATTTTTTCCATAAAATTTCTTCGTGTTTTGCCGTAAATATATTAATCCACTTCATCGGAACTAGTAGAGAATTTTCCTTATGCTTGACTCCTAAGATTATTGCTATTAAAAAATGATTTATCCTATGTCCTTATAATTCCGTATTTATGAGTTGACCTACTATACTCCATCATAAATCTTATACTCTTTAACCTGGGACCTCATTCAGGCTGAGGAATGGTATTGATAATCAAGTTTTCAGCTATTTACATGGATTCTTAACTATTCATAATATTTGAATGGACTTATTTGGTATTAACAAATGCGTAGTATGGCGCAATTAGAACATAATAATGACCAAATGATAAAAATTCGCTTTAAGATATTAATTTATCACGCTACCGGTAATACATCATTCATCTTCAGGTCTTCTGGAGATGATTTAGAACATCGAAACTCGTCCTTTTCAATGTCTAGTGGATAAGTGTTATCATTTGGCGATTATTTTTTGGTATGTTTTTGAAACTACACTCAGAGTATATACTTTGCAAATATTTACCTGGGTATCATTTTAATTAGTCACCACTCGAGTAAATATATAAGTAATATACAAGTTTATTTATAGGGACATTTGCTGAGGACGTCATTCTGATACTTTAAAATTCTGCAATCATAGGTACTTACGATTGCTGTTCTATAGAGATGGTAATTCACCGTCTGAATAACTTGTCCGAAGACCCTTTTACAAATGGAATATCTCTCATAAATCTATATCCCCTCGTGTTATCCCGCTCTTATCTTTGTATTTGAATATATAAGCATCCAAGAGAGTATAATCTGTATTAGCAAATCCCATACACACACTTCCAGTTGCTCTTTCCCCTTCCCTCTGTTCTCGCTCCCCCATAAACTTTTGAGGGTAACAAATCACCTCGCATAAGGGTGGGGAAATACCTAACAAGATTCCAGAGTTTTTTTCTCGCCTGCCCGCTCCCCCGCAATTGTTTTCCCGGACTTGACTCCATGAGGGGAGAAGGAAGAGGAAGGAGAGGGGAGAGAGAGGTGGGGTGCGACTAGCGCTCCACGTGGCACTTTTTATTCCTTTCCGCCCGGGCACGGAAAAATCGGGGACGAGCGGAAGGACTGAATAATTTGTTCCATTTGAATATAGGGTACGGTCGAGGGAGATATCAGCGTACGGTCGGTGGAAGGAAGAAAGGAATGGGGCAGGTAGCGCACGTTAAGGGTGTTGGAGCGGGGCGTGGTATGTATGTATGTATGTGTGAGTGTGTGTGAGTGTGCGAATGACGATTCTAGGGCGGGAGGAGTGGTGTTGTACAGTTGGGGGCCAGCCGAGGGGAGCGCGGAGGGTGAGGAGGTGTAGGAGGTAGCGGATAGAAAGGTGGGGTGCGGGGGTGGTGGAAGAGTAACGTTGCTTTCATCGAACGTGACTGCGGGAGTGGCTTTCTGCCATTTACACGTGATTGGCTATTGTGCTCCATGCGCTGAGTGGCCTCGCATCGGGGTGGGTAGGGCTTTGAAGGTTGCCGGGATTATAGGGGGATGATGGAGGCGGGGGAGGTAGATAGGGAGTGAGCGAAGAGACTATGCTCTACCGGCTCTCATCGTGACGTGTCACCGAGTGATAATAAACGAAAAATAAAACTCATTCTTTCCCGCCCTAAAAGCCTTGCCTAAAAGATCTTCCCGTCATCTCTCTCTCTCTCCCTCCCCCCCTTGCGGCACTCATCTGTTCTTTTCCTTCCTTCACACGTAACCAATTCTCGTACTCTACTCAGCCACGTCCCTCCCCTGTGAACTATGTATCAATGCCCTCCCAGTGCAAATCCACTTGATCTTGTTGAAATTTCCCATTCCCAATATTCCATTCCCTCCATTTGCGTGTCATATCTTGAGATATTCCTTTCTGCTCCTTCTCAATCCCGACCGCACCTTTCGAAACGGAGTGTATGTGCGTTGGCAACCGTGACTTATTTAAGTATCACTTGGATTTTAGGTCATTGCCCTGTGATTAAGGGAATACCTCGTATCTTCGAGAGTTACAAGAATGAAGCATATATGATTAATTATTTTGGTTTTCATCGACTTGGATCATTCGTAACTAGAAGAATTAATGATTGTTAAATAAAATGAGGAAGAATCTGAATTAAGAGTCATCAAATATTTAGACATTTTAATATATGTCTATTAATAATGTTATTTTTTTATTTTTGAGAGCAGGTGACGATATACAGTAAATACCGAGGATTATGCGTTTCTCCGAAGTTAATACGAGGTAAAAATCATCATTTTAATTGCGGCAATTTGATTATTTCAGAATATGTGATTACACATACTTGGATTATTGATTGAAA
Source organism: Hetaerina titia (assembly GCA_037158775.1). Lineage (NCBI taxonomy): Eukaryota > Metazoa > Arthropoda > Insecta > Odonata > Calopterygidae > Hetaerina > Hetaerina titia. The sequence continues at coordinate 115,569,022 of CM073769.1, forward strand.
TAACATTGTGCACTTTCCAAGAACCAATTACTTTGTTACATGCTATTAGGTTCCTAACTTGAGGATTTAAGCTTATGCTGTTTTATTGGTGGAACGTTCCCCATTACTTGAAAAAACTTCTCATTCCCAAAGGAAGCCAAAATATGATAAGGTAAAACTTACCTTACATAAAATACCGTAATAAGTAAAAGATCTCAGGTTTATAACTTTAATATTTTTTATTTCATTCCATTTAGAAGTAATTGTTTAATTATTATGACTTAAAAACTTGCATCTTTATAGAATAAATGAAGTTGCATATTTACTTACTCATGATAATTTCAGTACAGAATATGCTTTGGTCAAATGAATTTTGAAGTATTATTAAAATATTTAGCTACAAAAATTTTAGTAAAATATGATTATGGATGTACGCCATTTATTACTACGACTAAATATAATTTTCCATTGACATTGCGTTTGGATTTATTTTCCTCAAAACGAATGAGAGACATCATTTACATGTACACTTTCCTTAAACAGTTTGTACTATTGCGCGTAATTATTTTGAGTCTCATTTCGTTTTCGGTTTCTGAATTTATATATCCGCGGTAATTCATTCCCAAAATCTTATTTACGCTAAATTTTATTCAGTTGATTTATTATCCAGATCAGGATAGAAAAATAACGTTTGACTCATCTCCGTATTAACCTCCCACTCCTCGCGTCCCGCATGTCATCAACGTTAAAAAAGGAATCCTTGCACGCGAGCCACATGGCATGCCTTAGTATGAATAGCGTCGGAATTCCAGAATATTTCAAAAAGTCATCCTTCCGAGAGTGCCGCCGTGCGCATCGTGCACAAAAAATTGCTGCGTCAAAACGGGCTTAGTGAATGCATATCGCACATGAAACGAAAACGGCGGTTGGTAATGGAATTGTGAGCAGAGGCGAGCCATTTCTATCGCCGTTGAAACAATTCCACGTTCTCCCGCGATCAGCCCCATCGATTGCTCTCCCCCCCCCTCATCTCCTTCACCTCCCTCCAACCCACGACTACATCGAAATCCGACACCTTTCCGTTCATTCCCCCCCTCCCATCATTCTCCGCGCCGTTGGCAAGGCACGGCGCTTCCCCGTCATTCTGTCCACCCTACTTGTTAATTGCGAACACCATCAATTATTTTTGGCTCGAGAGGAATTTCATCTAGATCCACGACAGCAAACCCCAAGTAGACGGGGTGAGGGAAGGATGAATTGTGGAGCTGGGAAAAGAGGAAGGGAAATGATCTATGAAGTTGAGATACGCCTTAATAATTTACATTTTGACATTATTTGTATTGTGGTGGTCGAGACCAATGTGATGCTTAAAACGAATCTATAACTATATATTTTTAATTGTCTCACCTTAGTTATCTTTATGGTTTCAGATTTGTCAATGTGTTTTGGATGTAACGTAACATGCCATGTGTCTTTGATTAAATCAATCGAGCCATGCATTTACGATGAGTTCAATTTAGTTGATTGGTTATGTCACCGACGGATAGCATATTAGTTTTTAGTGAAGATAAAACCATTTATATTCTCTGAAGACTAATTTATCGAAAAGGATAACTGTTCTCTACATATCTATCAAACTTTGACATAGTATTTACTGTGATTTGTGAGATTCTCAGATCATTCTCAGAAAAGTGTTTTCAAGATCCTAATATAATTGGCTAAAATATTTTTTTCGATTTCAAATCCAGGGTATATACTCGTTTAACTAAGCAAGGGAATATTATCTTCCTCAAACAAATGATACTAAGTGAAATTAAGTACTTATGGAAATTGGAAATTTGCTCCGCTCTATTTGCGTTGGAACTGAAAAATTCTTCTGAGGGAAAAGGTTATTACATTATCAATACGCTACAATACTAAACTTAGACCTGATCTTTACCATTATAATTCGTATGATCACTCCAGTTCCGATGGTCAATATATTCAGCACATCATATGTCTTTGTAGGAAGCATAATATAAGTATTAAAATATTGTATAAAAATGGATACTATTTGACAAGAGATATTCGATCTCAAAATTCAATTCAATAGTTTCATTGATTATGCTCAATGCATAATTAGCTTGAAGAAACTATAAGATACTTTTTGAAACAGAACCTGATAAAATCCTGGTCTTCTCTTATTGCCTTGAAGTGCTATAATTGAATATCATTGTAAAGAATTACTAGATGCCTCCAACAGAATAATATTTTGCTTTATATATTTAAATATTAGCAATAATAAAATAAAATAATAGCATGGTCCGTAATTGAAATCACATGAGAAGATAAAATTGACAGGTGGGAAGGAAACGGGTATTTTTGCGGGAAAAAATCCTCATGCTCTTTGATTAAACTACGGGTATTTAAAGAAGTACGTAGTACGTGTTCCACGTTAATTGTGTTGCTATAGGGACAGGATTTTGTGTATATTTATTGAAGGTAAAAGTTAAATGTGACAGGTGCTTAGGTGAAAGTTCTCTTTTGGTTTGGTGGGCGAACCACGTATTCCCAGGGTCAGCAGTAGAAAAGCTAAAGTTTAAAGTTGTCCTTCTTTATGACCGTTAAATTGAATAATTGGCAGTACCTACATCTAAAAACATGGAATTTCAGTCCTATATCAAGAACTAATTTTGAAAATAAAACATTTTTGTTTTATTCATGCATGTAAATCATTCTAATTGAGGATTCAGATCAAGGGTCCTTCAAAGGAAATCAATGCTCCATTATTTACCCTTGGATGTGAGAGGAGGTATGAATACTAGGTTTGCAATTTCTAAAAGATACCCTCGGAGCTACCACGAAGATGTTAAGAAAATCGATAGGTCGGCATCCTCAGCCGTTTTCTGAATATGTATTAATGCAAAGGTTTCGTGTAGTGGGCAATAAATATGACAATAAAGTCGATTCCAATGTTTTGTGTTCCTTGATTTTGTTGCAATAGAGAGACATGTGCGGGTATCTGGAATATATTTATCCTATTTTATTTCTGGAGAGAATATCTCTGTTGATCTTCTACTCTCCCTATTGTGATATTCTGAATATTTTAAAATTATTCTGTCTGACTACTTCCATCTTTATCAGCAGCATAGCTTCTTGCATGTTTCTTGGGTACTAGTCTTGTACCTTTCTCAGATCGGTTCGTTTCACCTGCCATCTTAGCGTTCGGAGAGTCTCCCGTCATGGTTTATCGGATTAACTGACTAAACTTAATATCGTCCTGTGATATTTTTTCATACAGAGCTCTCAAATAAATTTTTATTCTCAAATAATATTCACACTCTTCCTTAGGTATCACTCTTTTAGTTGGAATTAAAGCAGCTTCTCTGGACATATCATATGTGTTCTCAACGCACCACGACGGCTTTGCTGAAATAATGGTTCATTCGTAATGATTATTAGTCGACTTGCAGGAATGCGTTTCATGTGGATAGGTGATTAATTGGTTTTTAAATTAGGGTTAGTGACAGAAAGAGTGAGGGATCTAATGAAAGGGAGTTCATCAGAGAAAATTTAAGCCGAGAAGTTCCCCATGTCGACCCTAAAATCTTCATCAAGGTCTCGCACGTACTTCCGTGTGAAATGTGAGATAGCCAAGTCTGTCTTGTTCTGCTTTCATTATTAACGGTCTTCATAAATCACAGTAAAGGGCTTTCAGCTTCCGATATTACTGGCTCATCTAGAAAACACGAGGTCCGCTGGTGATCTCATATTGCGGCGTTAAGTGCGGTATCGACTGTCTAAACGCAATGAACCAAAATCAAAGTAAAGAATCGTCATTTGTTTATGGATAATTCATTATAATCTCTGGTGATAAAAAAAATCCATTCGCTCCAATGGTTTTATCTTTTTTTCATTTCCCGTATTTTCGTTAGACTATCTGGAGTAATGTGATTAAATGAAGCAAAATGTCTACATAAAGACTTAACAGTAATTCAGTAATACTGCAAGTCAAAGCCAAAAGTAGTATGCCTATCCTTCTCCTTTGGAACAATGTTCCACTGGAGGCATAGAGTGCTGTGTTAACTGTATAAACAGTGGTAGTATATTGTTTTGCTTGGAGTCAGTGTAGGGTTTGTTATTAAAAATTTATTATTATTATTATTATTAGGTAATCTACCGGTTAAGGTAGGTTTTTGGATGGACACAACTATCAAATAAACATTTTGTGACTCCCCACCTAGCAAACTAATCTATATCAGGTCCCTCTTCATCTCGGTGTACTTCTTTCCTCCCTTCATCCCGTCCAACATCCCTATCCTGTTCCTACCCTTACCTCGCTTGCCCAACATTCTCCCCTCTATTACCCTCTTCAACATTCCACTACCGCTCAATACGCCTTTCATCCATTTTTCCTGCCTCCATAGGATTTCTCTCAACAAACCCCTCTCCTCCCCCACCATTTCCAGTACTTCCTCATTTGTTTTCCTTTCGGTCCATTTCACCTTCTCCATTCTTCTCCACACCCACATTTCAAAAGCCTCCAATCTACGTCTATCCTCCTGCTTCAGCGACCACGTTTCCGCGCCGTACATAGCTACGCTCCATATCAGAGTTTTTACGAGTCTTGTCTTAACATCCCTACTCAACGTCCCCGTCATCAACTCCCTCCTCCTTGAGAAAGCCTCCTTGCCTAGCGCAATTCTTCTCCTTACGTCCCTACCACTTTGACCGTATTGGTCCAAAACACTTCCGAGATATGTAAACTGCTCTACCTGCTCTATTCTTTCCCCGCCTATTTTAATATTTAGCTTAGCCTTTTTCTTTCTGGAAAATCGCATAACCTTTGTTTTATTAATATTGATTCTCATCCCATATTTATCGCACTGAACCTCCAATCCACTCAACAATGCTTGCAACCCCTTAGCTGACTGAGCAACTAATGCTTGGTCATCAGCAAACCTAACCGATTTTACGAGTTCCCCTCCGACTTTCATTCCTACCTCCAGTTCTTCCCATGCCTCTTTAATCATTTCCTCTACATATACGTTGAACAGTACCGGTGACAATGGGCAACCCTGCCTTACACCTCTTCCTAACACTGCCCATCCAGACTCTCCGTTCCCCACTCGCACCTGAGCAGTCTGAGACATGTACAGGTTGCGGATCAGTCTCCTGTCCCTCCAATCCATTCCTATTTTCTGCAATACACGCATTAATTTTTCCCAATTCACTCTATCAAACGCTTTTTCGAAATCTACAAAACAGGCAAAAACGTCCTGATTGTATTCTATATTCCTCTCGACTAGTGATCTCATTACTGCAATGGCATCACGCGTACCTCTTCCTTTCCTGAACCCAAACTGATCATCCCCTAAGTAATCATTTGCCTTACTCTCTATCCTTTTGTTGATGATCCTGAGAATAACTTTAGCTGCGTGGGATATCAAACTTATTGTTCTGTAATCCTCACATGACGAAGCCTTTGCCTTTTTTGGAATAGGAACTAACACCGATCTCACAAAATCTTCCGGCCAGATTCCTTCCTCATAGATACTACGAATCAGTCCATATATGGCCTTCTTCCCACCTTTCCCTAACCATTTCAACATTTCTACAGGAATATTGTCCACCCCCACAGCCTTATTTGCTTTCATCTCCTTTAATGCCCTTTCTATTTCATCGTCGAGTATGCCTGGACCTAAGCTATCTTCTTCTACGTCATGTTCCTTTTCTATGTCTAACCTTGTCGGCCTAAGTTCTTTACTATACAGTGTTTCTATATATTCCTTCCATCTCTCTTGGATTTTTCCTGGTTCAACTATTACCCTACCCCACTTATCTTTAACTGTTAGCACAGATCTTGCCTTCTTACTTCCCGATAATAACTTAACCTTGCTGTATAGAGCACCAATTTCACCCTTCTTCTGTAAACTTTCCATATCCTCGCATTGCGTTCTCCACCATTCTTCTTTTGCTTTATTTGTGGCCCTTCTCAATTTATTGTTTAACTCTTTGTACTTCATTTTGCCTAACTCTGTGTTTACATTTTTCCATCTTCTTCTCTCATCCATCTTCGCAATCATCTCATCCGTTACCCATGGTTTCCTTATCCTTTTCCCGTTAACGGTTCCTATAGTGTCTTTAGCGGCTTCCAATATCCCTTTCTTGATACATTCCCATTTTTCTTCTATAGCACTCAGTTCTTTACCGTCATCCATCATTTTCTCTACAGCCTCCTGATACTCCTTCCTCGTTAAATCATTTACTGCTTCTAAATTCCATTTTTTAACCCGCCGCCCTTGCCTTATCTTCTTGAAACGAACATTACATTTCATAACAACTAAATTGTGGTCAGAGTCCGCATCCGCTCCTGGGAAACTGTGCGAATTTATCACACTGTTCCTAAACCTGTGCCTAACCATAATATAATCTAACTGATACCTTTCTGAGTCACCTGGCATTTTCCATGTATACCTACGCCTTTTGTGGTGTCTAAACCATGTGTTAGTGATGACTAACCCCTGTCTCCTGCAGAATTCAATTGCTTTCTCCCCGCGTTCATTCCTCGTGCCTAACCCATAGTCCCCCACCTCACCACCATCTCTTCCTTCGCCTACCGTCGCATTCCAATCCCCCATCACTATCAAATGTTTCCCTGCAGGAACACTCGCGATGATATCCTCTAACTCATCATACATCCTATCGACTTCTTCCTCCTTGTGGTTGCTCGGTGGCATGTATACCTGAATAATGACCAAGTTCGTCGGCTCTGCTTTAATCTCTACGAGTAAAATTCTATCTGTCGCTTGCTCTATGTTGACTACGCTTCTTCCTACCCCTTTATTTAAAATTACGGCAACCCCTCGTTGGCTCTCATCCCCGCCGCTGAATATTACTCTATAATTGTCACTCCAGTAATCCCCGCTATCCTTCCATCTCACCTCGCAGAGGCCTAAAACATCTATGTTACCTCTTTCCATCTCTCGCTTAATATTTTCTAATTTGCCTCTCCTCAACATTGTCCTGACGTTCCAGGTTCCTATTCTAACTACTTTCGCCTTCTTCTGAGTCTTCTGTCCTGCTGAAGTTATTCCTTCCCCGCAAGGGTTTCGTGGGATGACGACCGCGGAAGCCTTGCCTCTCCCGCTGCCGGGCACGACACACGGCCTCTTGGGCCGTGTCCCGTAGTTGCCAGGACTCATATTATCTATAGTGCCCATCATAATATTCTTGGGAATCATAATTGAGGTGGTTTCCCGTTGCCTTCCTCAATAGTGTTTTTAACGTGACACCATCACTTAATGGCCGCCCCACTGGGGTCAGACGCCATTGCAGCCGCCTCACTGAGGAACAGACGCTGCGTGGACTACCTTTCGTCTGGCTCCTAACCTTCGACCTATCTGGCATGGGTGACCCTTCCAGGAGTAATTATTATTACTCCCGCCAGCACAGCTCTAGGGGTCATCGGAACACACAAGCCCTTCCACCACGACAAGGTTGTAGTCCATGGGAGGGAATTTATTATTATTATTTTTTATTTTTTATTTATTTTTTAAACTTATTTTTTAATAATTATTATTTGTTATTATTATTTTTATTTTATTAGTATTTTTTAAAATTCAATTTTATTATAATAATTATTTTTTTTTAATATTCAGATGTCTTCTGATGTTTGAGGGTGTCAGGTTGTGTCAAGGGGAGTGAGGTGTGGGAGTTCAGGTGAGCTTGGACCGGTTTACTTTGCTTTTCCGTGGTTCCCTATTATTTTACGATTTTGGTTACGTGGGAAGGGTATGTGGGGTAAGTCTAGATTTGAGGGAAACCTTGTGGATTGCTGATATTTCGGAAATTTCTTCCTTGGGGGCACCTTGAAGATGGACTGAAGGATCTGTTGAGGGTATTTTGCTTTTCCAAGGGGAAGGGAGGGTGACCATAAGGAGGAGATTAAGGGATTTTTTGAGAGGGTCAACGATTTTTCGTAACTTAAAAGGGCTTTTAATATCAGATCACTGACGGAATAAATATTCAGTTCTTTTTGAATATTGCGATTCGGGATGAACCGCGGTGCCCCAGCAATAAGTCGAGCCAGCTTGTTTAGCCATGCTTGGATTTTAGTTACTGCGTGTTTCGGTACATCTGCCCATATGGGGCATGCGAACAGTATTTGTGGGAGTAGTATAGTTTGCAGTATTGCCAGTTTGGAGTTAAGAGAGGTTTTGGAGGTTCTGGAGAGTAAGGAGTGGAGGAAGAATGTTGCCGATCGTAGTTTAGATAATTTGGTGACAATTTGCGGACAAATGTTAGTTTTTCGTCGAGAGTGACACCTAAGAACTAAACTAAGGGTTTTTGGGGGATGAGGCGAAGGTTGAGGGTTACGTATGTATGGGTAACTTTGGATGGGATGCGAGAGAAGCAAACCTTTGTGCATTTATCTGGGTTGATTGAGAGTCTTCACTCATCAAGCCGGTCACCGATTAGGTGAGGAATACTGCAAATTTTATGTGTACATGTATATATTATACATAAACATGTGGTCTGCACAATATACGCAAACTGGTGCAATCTGGCGTCGATGACGCGGACTATTGCCCCACTTACTAGCGGGGCTAGTTGTCTGAGATCCATCCGTCTGTGCTTGGCGGATCGTCGAGCTGTGGTTATGGTGCCAGTTATGTTAATTTCCATTGCCCTTGTTTTTACTCTTTGTCGAAACTGGAAATAGACGAAATCACGGAGCAACAAGCTTTTTGGTGAAGTGCGGCAAAAGTTATCAAGAAATTACTGAATTGTTGATACCTGTTTACGGTGATAATGCACTAAAGAAAACATCTGTTTTCAAGTGGATTTAGAATTTTAAAGAAAGCCGGAAAGACAACACGGATAATGGAAAGCCGGGACGACCTTCAACCACCTGTGTTGAAGACAACATTGATCGTGTGCGGTCCCTTGTCCTTATTGACCGTCGAAAAACTGTTCGAAAACTGCTGATGAACTGAATTCAGGTAAATCAACAATGCACACTATTTTAACCGAGCATGATAGATGAATTCTTCCCCATGATAATGCACCTGCAGATTCAGCAATGATTGTTCGCCAGTTTCTGGCTAAAAATTCCATCTCCATCCTTGATCATTCTCCTTATTCGCCAGATATAACCGCTTGTGACTTTTTCATATTCCCAACATGCAAAAATGTGATGAGGGGACATAATTGGGAATATATGGACAAAATAAAGCGAAACACGACGAGAAAACTAAATTGTACTTTGAAGGGGACAAGATCGCTGTAGACTTAATTTTGCAAAATTAAGTTTTTGTAGTGTCAGTTTGCGTATGTATTGGACAGGGCGATATACACTCGGTCCGGCAAGTCGATAGATCCGCGGTTCAAGTCCCAGTTAAGAAAAAGAGTTTTGCACTTGTGATCTGCTCGATTCCGCCTTCCCAATCTCTCCTGTGTTCGTCTTTTACACGTGTTCCTATTATTTTATATTTCCACACACATGTTTATGGTTGCAACAACATAACTCGCTTTTTTAAAATCATTTTGCGTTTGAAAAAAGGAAGTTTCCACAACCTATCTTAAAAAAAAAGAATGTCTCAATATGGTGTTTCCGTAGGTAATATACCATGAATCTCCGAAAATAAACATGGAATTATTACATGAAGCAACATACGTGTATATTTAATTTTATTATTTTTAATTTGGTGATCCTTAAGACTATATCTAATATTTAAAACTATCATGAACGCACATTTTTCATATCTATATGTCGACTTGCACAGTGGACAGCGAGAATTTTTCATTGGTTTGATCATAGCTGTTCTTACTAGCACGTACAATGTTGCTGAACGCTGAGATTTAAATATATATTTTTGATTATTTTGAAAATAATTTGCGTAACTAACATTCGGAATAAAATTTATTGAGTTATCTGTCCAAATATTATTCTTTGCATGTAACATGCATGTATACTTTTTAATTCTTTGTTGTTCTCTCAATTGAATTTCCATCGTAATAACTGATTACTATTTCTAAAATACCAATTCACCTCGTGTTAAACATTTACTTACGAGCCACCCAGACGTGTAATTGTATTTTATACCTATATTATGGGGAGTTGATTTGTATGGAGAATTGAGCATATAACTAAAGAGTCTCATCTTGCTGCCGCTATTCTTACACACATGCCTACTACGCTATCCACAACATGGCAGCATCAAAAATTCCATCCGAAAACATTGAGCAATTTCCTTTACGGTCGAAAACGGGGAGAATTGTACAGTTTACACCGAAATACACAGACATAAATCCAATGAAGACCTTGAATTGTAATTTCACGCGAGGGAAGGGAAACCCTTAACTATTGGACTTCCTTCTGATGGAAACGATATCATAGAATCTGGCACCAATTGTGTTACATTCAGGTTTGTTACAGAAGTTCTAAAGATGTCGCCTAATTGCTGAATCTATCGCTCTGGTAGCATTAGGACAGGGTGCAAAATCGTTTCCATATATTTTCAGCGTTTTAGGTGAAAGGTTTGGTGCAGCGGTATACTATTCCAAGTGTCCATGGCTAACTTCTAAATATTTAGGATTCTTTTAAAAGTTTCATTCCTAGGCCTTTTTGCGGAGTTAACCCTGTGGAACCCTTTCCTCCGTCCTCTAAAAGATGAAAGCAAAAGATACCCCATAAAACTCTCATTATCCCGCCAAGTTTGTTTCCGCTCATCCCTCTTACCTCTAGATTCGTAACAACTCCACGCCATCTCCATACAGCTCTAATTGAGGAAATGAACTAATCCGCAGACCGACGGCTTCCCCTGATAAGTGACGTAGTGCGTTTAAGGATTTGTGAGATTAGAGATGCCCATATTTTATTTGCGCTTCAATTGTTATGCTGTTATGCGATTGAATGTTTTCACACTCTCAAACCGTATGCTTCGTTACCTCTCACTCTTGCTTTCACCACTTCACACGCAAGAGACCATCCCTCCCTGTTCCGCATCACGTGTGATTCCCCACTACACCGCTCTCCCGAGGCTCTCCCGCACAAATTGGGATCCTTTGTCACGAGGAGAGTTTACGGCGGTGTCGGGATGAGCACCAGGAGGTCGAAGGGCGAGAAGGGACTGCTGAAGGGGGATGGGAAGAGACACGAGATTTTGAAGTGGTATGGTGGAAGAGTTGTGTGGCCAATCATGGCTCGCGTGATCAGCGGTCATCGTCTCCGACAACAATGGCCGTGCGGTAGGGATGGGGTCTAGGATGGAGGAGATGGGGTAGAGGGTTTGAAAAGGGACGAGAGGAACTCTGAAATGCGGCAGTAGGAGAGGAGATTCGAGCGTTGGGATCTCACCTGTAAAAAAAAGATGGATTTGACGACTCGAATGATTTTTCCCCCTTTCAATCCAGTCGATAATTTATGATTCGAGCGTCTGGATTGGCAGGTCCGTAATAAAAAGTTGAAATATGTTTCCAAAGGGTCCAATGAGTATTTTCTTCAGTCACTTGCCAAAAACATGTTCTTAAGTTACCCTTAAAATATATATATATATATATATATATATATATATATATATATATATATATATATATATATATATAAGAATGTGGACCCCGAATGTCAATTGTCCTCTACATCTAAAGAATGTCGAATGTTCGAACCACGCACACGAACCACGCACCACGCACACGCACGCGAACCACGCACATGACTGGGAGCAAGATCGGAGTTACAGTGGAATGAGAAGGCCTGTTTAAATCAATTGAAACTAGCGGAAAAACTAACTTGTATAAAGAATGATAGGAAAAAACGAACTGGAATATACGAGGGTCATCCGGAAAGTAGTACCCGTTCGTGAAATAAAGACACAAAAGTAAATATTAACAAACATAAAAAATTTTATTTGAAAGAGGATACTTTAAACTACTTCTCAACATAATCTCCAAGCAAATTAAGGCATTTGTCATAACGTGTGACAAGTTTCTGTATTCCTGCTGCATAGTCCTTCGCCGCCAGCTCATTGAGATACAGGGTCACTCCTTCTTTAAGTTCTTCATCGCTGTCAAATCTTTTTCCTGCCAAAAAGTCTTTAAGCTTTGTAAAGAGATGAAAATCTGAAGGGGCCAAGTCCGGGCTATACGGTGGATGGTCGAAAGTTTCCCATTTGAATTGCTGCAAAAGTTTTTGTGTTATCCCAGCTGCATGAGGCCTGGCATTGTCATGAACGAGAATGACACCAGTAGACAATAGACCTCGCCGCCGATTTTGTATTGCCCGCCGTAATTTCTTTAATGTTTCACAATACGCATTGGCATTAATAGTGTCTCCACGGGCCATAAAATCAATAAGCAATACACCTCGTCGATCCCAGAAAATGGTTGCCATGAGTTTCCTGGTGGACAGAACTGTCTTGAATTTTTTTGTTTTGTTTGGTGAATGAGCATGATGCCAGTCCATTGACTGTCGTTTACTCTCAGGTGATGCATAACAAACCCATGTTTCGTCACCAGTAATTATGCGAGTCAAGAAAGTCTCCTTCATCAGAATAACGTCCCAAAAACGTCAGTGCTGCAGCCATACGCTTGGTTTTGTGCTCATCTGTAAGCATGCGAGGGACCCATCTTGCACAAATTTTTGCATAATGCAGATGGTGTTTAACAATTTCATGAACAATTGTTCGAGAAACATTGGGAAAATGCTCACAGATGTCATCAATTGTGACGCGCCGATCGTTCCTCACGAATTCGTCAACTGAGCTCACCAGTTGGTCTGTAATGACAGACGGTCTCCCCGAACGCTCATCGTCGTGTGTGTTCCCCCTCCCCATGTTGAAGTTGCGACACCACCGCCGAACAGACGACTCGTCCATTACATTGTCTCCATACACCTCCTTTAATTGGCGATGAATATCACATGGGCGAACGTTTCTTGCATTGAGGAATTTAATCACTACCCTCACTTCACAACTGGCGGCGTTCTCAATTTTTTTAAACATTGTAAACAATCACAGAAACAACACAGGCAATGCTAGCGTCACGCAACTTGGCTCAGAGAAGGCAGACAAGCCACTGAAGCTATCTGACCTCGTCCAGCGGCTACTCGCGTCGTCAGCACTTCATGCGGCACGAACGGGTACTACTTTCCGGATGACCCTCGTATATTTAAGGTATTGGATTTCTTACCGATGTATTTTTTTTTCCTCATTAAGTTTTTTCAATTGTCTATCAAACTATTTTTAACAAACTCCCTAAACTTTTGAGCTGAATTTTATTTTTTATTTGTTGGAAAATATTTAACAAAAACTCCATACACGAAGCCTTCTTATCGTCATGTAAGGAAATACATTCCAAACAATCACAATTAATTATTAAATGCAGCCGCTGCATTAAATGTAATATTACCGGAGAAGTATGTAATTTTTTTCGTATACAAATTTTAAATATAATAAAAAAAATGGTTGTTTATTGCTACTTAGCATCAATAAAAACATTGGCAAGCAATCATTTGATGTGAAAAGACATCAAGAATTCATATACTTTTAAAGGCATAGTTACCAAAATACACGTCACTTTCATTACTTACATTTAGCGGCCATTTTTTCGATAAATTATACCTAACCTGATGAATGGATCTGGCGGTTTATATATTTAATGGCGATTAAAAATGTTGTCATGAGTTTACACTCGTGCTGATGCTAGCAATGAAGATGGGTACATTGGTATCACACCAAGTAATCATTGCCTATTTTCTCTGACAGAATGGCAAGTACTGATTAATTATCTTCATTAATATTTTATATGCTATTAGAACAGATCATCTGGAAAGATAGAAGTGGTGGTAATAATGGCATTTAAATTAGCCTACTCCAACGACGTAAGGTAGTACACATTTGAAGTTCTTATCCTACGGATGACATACATTTAGGAATGCCTCCTGGATATAAGAAAGTAGGCACAAATACAATGTTGGAAAATTCGGCTATATGTATAAATCGAACCCGATATCTCAATAGATGGGAGTATATATACTGCCTTATAATGCCTTAATGCCTTATAATACTAGTTCTACCCAAATCGGCTGCCAGGCATGAACTCCAGTTTCATATTTGTCAAATGTGATTTCGTTTATTAACGGGCCAATAAACAAAACAGCATTGTTAAAATAAATATTTTGAAATGCATTTGGATCAGAATACATCGTGAAACCAAGTACAAAGATAAGTTGATTGAATAATTTCAGTTGTAGTTAATGATTTTTGAACATTACAGGTACTCTCATTTCACTTTTATTAAAAGTAAGTCCTTACACCAATGCATCTGTCCATATGCAATGCATTGTTACAAAATTCGCCCGAGTTCGCATTATTGATCAACGACTAATGTCAACGTATGTTTGCAATGACGTTGACGCCAGCACAGCCTCTACATGTACATGTGCACCAATTATAATTGGCAATTCATAACAAGGTACTCTGACTTGCGTACTTCTTATTCTATACCAGCGGTCCACTGTTGTTAATCAAGCACGCCAAATTCGTCCCTAGCTGTAATTTGGATTAACGTTGACTGGGAGGGCCACGAAATCAGGTAAAAGTCTTATTCTACTCTGGCAGCTGTCTACTCTTCCCTTAATTGGCTAATTGGCAGCCGACAAGAGTGATCGTACGAACGGACTGTTGAACCACAGTCTCGACTTCTCCCGCGTAGTTGATGCGTTGCCTGCAAGGGGCGTGATGTTTTAATAGAAAGAGATCCACACGATTCTTTATTAAGATTAATATTCTTATACGGCACTGCATTCCAAGTATATTTAAAAAGACTATCGGAGTCCAAGTCAAGACTAAAGCCGTCTGTGTAGGAATGGAAGTATTGTCTTCCATAAGTTCCAACATTTTCTAGTTTTACGCAGAGTAAAGCAACAAAAACATTCGGCTGAAAGTATTTTTCCTAAAGTCATTTGGAGTGATGAAGTATATACGTATATGTAGTTTTTAGGTGATTATATTAACTTGTAAAGTAAAGTTTTAAAGTAAAGATAATCTTATCATTAACTGTACTAATGGGAATATGTAGAGGTTTGGTTCCCGTACTGATAGATATTCTACGAGGTGAGTTGACGTATTTCCCGTATTTAATTATTAAGTTAATTATTTAAGTTATTATATTGGTTCAGTAGTCGTTTGTCTCAGTGAATGCATGGTTGCTCCTGGTAGTTTCTAGCAAAATTTAAGGTAATGGGTTCGATCATAAGGTCCAATATCCTTTACAGGCCTCATCCCTCCTACGAATTATTGGTTTTTATTAAATTTTGTTGTGAAAGGTTGCACTGTCCTGAAAAACGGAATAGGTTGCAAATCGAAACTTTAATCTCAATATTTTACACACTTCATGCTTTCTATACTTTGGAAGCCTTCACTAATAAGGTAGAAAGACCCTGAAATCTCTTTTTAGGGTCTCTTTGAGGAATCTGCACTTATTACTTTGATGAATCTATTATTGGTTTTTTTAATTTTACGGAATTAGCAATTTCCAAAATCATTTTGTGACTTTAAATGCTTTATTATCGCCTAAATATAAAAAACAAACAGGTAATTGTACATTTTACCCTGCACCCATAAAAAATACTACGGTGTGTATCAGAGATTTCTATCTTTTCTATATATAGATAAAAAATGCTGAGCTACTCACTTTTAGTAATTAATAATTGCCGTTTTCATTTATTATACATATATTCAAAGATTCACAAGACACAATAACGTTGTACGCGTGCAGTGCCATCTATTGATGGATTCCGAGACCACTATTCAGTAGTCGTTTGTCCATTGGTGAATGCAAATGACATGGTTGCTCCAAGCAGTTGCAAAGTGTGTCCTGTGATTTGATTTTTGAGTGCAAAAGGATCATCATTTACCGAAATTCATACAATGCTGTACCTAATTCATGGACCTATTGCAATGAGTAAAGTAAGGTTAACCAATATTGCCGAGACTTCAAAAATGGTCGCATAATTTTTTATGATGAAGAGCATACAGTTACAGGCTTATAGACCAAAGAAATCGTTCAAATTATGGGCCAAGAACTGTGACATAATCAACGATTGACGATTAGGGCTGATAAATTATTCCCTATGGGACGAACAACTAATTGCACAATTGTTAGGGAAAAGCACAGATATCACAGATTTTATTACATGTGGGTACCGAAAATGCTTACGGGGCAACACGTAAAACAAAGATTGCTCAGTGGACGAGCGCCCGACCCGACCTTATACCTAGTGACTATTTTCCATTCTTGAACGTGAAACAGTGGTTTGGTGGGCAACTGTAAAAAGGCTACGAGGAAGATCACCGTTTTCATCTGTTTAAATCCCAGGTAGCAAATTTTGTGCAGAGGAATAAAATAAACTGTTGAAGCGTGTAATCATCAATATGTACGAGTATCATCGTATCATCAAATATTCGTACTTACTGTTAAGTGCCAGTCACATTTGTTGGTCTTACTAATGCCATCCTCTCCTTTTTAATGCGTGCGTAGAGAAGGGTAGGTTTGTTACTTTTGAAAAGCGGAATTAAATAATCTAACAAATTTATTTAATGTTACGCAATCAAACGGTCCATCAACAACTTGGATTTTCCTGATTTAATACTAAGTACCAATACTAATAGATTCCACATTGGTATTTGGTTGTCGTTAGTTAAATTCTTATTTTATAAAGAGAGTACAGGAAAAATAGCTACATATTGATTAAAATTACTTCAAATTGCAGTATTCATACGACAAATTGAATGCAAAATTGTTTGCGAATCCTTTTTTTTAAATGGCCCTAAGAAAACATGTATAGAAGCATATGCTTAATGTTTATTAGCATAATTTCAACAGAAACTGGTAACAAATGCATATGAGTTCGTTTTAATAAATTCATAGAAATATAATTCTACGTACTTCCTATAATGCGCGAAAGTTTCCCGAAAACCAAGCATGTATAATTATTTGGAGAAAAGTGTCTGCGTGTCTTTATTTAAATAATGATAAGGGAATATATTAAAGTAGTCACAAGAAGCGGCAAAAACGAGGGTTTAGTATATTCATCGAAATATGTTCGTACACATATTTTTAACTTTCTGGCCCTCGTCATTTTGAACACCCATGTCTTCCGTCCGGCATAAAAAAATCCTCGTGGGAAATTTCTGCCGCATTTTCATAAAGGGTTTCGTTAATGGTTAAACAGAGGAAGGCAAACTTTCTCGCTCAGGGTTTGGTGAGTTACATAATTCTCCGCGTGAAGAATCTTTATATCATGATTCCGGTTAGGCAGCGTCACGGAGCCGTTTCCTTTCGCATAGCGAGGAGTGGGGTCACTTAAAGGGCAACGAGTATATCTAACCCATTTCACAGAATTAATGCAGCTCTCTTGCAATGCGGGAAGTTTGGAAAGAAAGTCATTGCCGTGACATTTAATTCTAAAGCGCCCGTCTCTTATTTAGTAGGCGACTTAAACAGGGATTGGATCATGCCTTCAACCTTGTTCAGAGGAATAATCACGAACGTCATTTACTCACTTGCTTGACTTTAATTCATTGGAGCAAAACACTCAGTTTCCCCTTTATGCTCGCATATTGAATTTTTTTCCGGCGTATTTGTTTGAAGCTAATATTTAAAAGATACATTCATCTCCTACTCAAGTGCTGCTCGAGAAATGAAATTAGCATCAGAAAAATCTTTAGAAATAAAACCGGACGACGTAACAACGGGACTCATTGGGTGAGAGTGATTTTTTTCCTCGGGTTAAAGTAGTTGTAATAAGTAGCCATTGGAAGGAGTCCAAATTCGTAGAACCCCGTGCATCTGTAGACATTTTTTCTGGACCTTTGCCAATTAAAGAGGAGACGAAGCGATGGGAAAACATTTATTTCAAAACTATTTAATTTGAGCGAATATGTGTCATTTCCTGCATTTACTAAAATAATATTATCCTAAAAATATATCCTTACCATTTGCATCTGTATAAAGCGTTTATTTTCCAATAAAATTGATTTTGGATCAGCTTATTAAATTTTGAACAGAGTTTATTCGGAAATTAATTAAATTTACTTATGTTCTCATTCGAAAATAAAACAAATTAGGCCCCTGTCGGTTTAGTTGATTCAACTAATTTGATTTGAATGTAACTGGTGATTCAAATTATTTTAATTTTAAATGAATCACGAAAGTTTCTGCTTAATGTATATTCTGTGAATAAGCTATTACCTCTTAACCCGCAACCTGCACTAAACTCCTAGCCTGTGAATCATATTGTATGCATATTTTGGTTTTGGACATACTATATGGTATGACGTGGCGGGATGTTATGAAGCAATACGTTTATAATATATATGTGTTTATATATATATATACATATTTATATATATATACATATTTATATAAATATATATATATATATTTATATATACATATATATATATTGAGTACTTTGTTGCCAAAACATACAACGAGTCATGAAAAAAATCTCGTTGTTAGAGGAGCTGAAAAGGGAGTACATTTATACACTGGATTTTGAAATCCAAAGTAAAACTCTTCTAAGAAGTATTAGAAAATATTTTACCATTTATTTCAATTATGTAAGGCCATTTTCATCTTATTCATTGTAGTTCAAATCATAAAGTGTAAGATTTGCATTCTAGAATTATGGTTGTTGGACACGGTTGCCAAGCATTTTGACTTTATATTTCGGAGAAAAGAAAAGCCGTTTACTAGATATCATTTTGATGTTATCCTATGAGAGGTAAAGTTTAATAATAATTATATTTAGCCATTATTAAAGCAAAATTATTAAAAATGTGATATATCTTTTTTTATAAAAATAACCGAGTTAAAGGGAAATTCTGTCGATATAACTCGCTAGACAGATTTTTCACAGAAAAAACACCCCACCCGGATGTCATTTTTCAACATTTTAAGACGGGCTTTGAACCCAGTCCATGCTAAAGCTAATGACACGTGAAACTTACAAATCACACGCCCTGAGGGTGAGAAAGTGAGAGATGTTTCGAGAAAGGCGAAGAAAGAAATTTTTTTCCATGTTTCCACTTGCTATTTCCCACGATTTTCTGGTGTTTATAAAATCACTCCGCTTGAGTTTTTAGTCGGACTTAATCAAGTCATCAACCCGGATTTGAAGCCGTTCCTTCCCAACAATGAGAAACCTTCTTCACTATCCCATTTAATGCCATTTTACATACTTGTTTCCTATGAAAAGAATTGCAGATCATGGAATGATATATACCCTGAAATTGTATTTAAACTGTTTTCATAATAACGATAGCGAAGGACCTTCTTAAAAATATTGGCATTTAGGTGAAATATTTGCAGATATTTTTGTCCATTTATGTATTTCTTGAAAAACACAAGCAAGATCATTAATGCGTCAAATTTTTAACATATTTCGTAATGTATTTGAGATATTTCCTTATCTTATTTTCAAATGATCGCTCAGTGAAATCAATGAAATTAAAATATGTAAATTTACCAATCTTTATGGTAAATTTTTATGAATTAGTTAAGTTTGCAAATGCAATAAGCAAACAAATCGTCTTTGTTAGTCCTTCCGTTTCTTTAAAATTGGTTCTAATTAGCAAAACCACCAACCGTTCTTTAACTTATTGCATCAATGTATGCTCCGTGACTTCCTTTTCAATATTTTATACAAAAGGCACACATCAATGAATCTTGTCTTCAATTATTAACGCTTAGAAAGAATGCTTCCATAAAAATGATTCTTTTGAACCAATACAAGAGATAATCGGTCAAGCGACGGCCTTAAGGCATTAATACTTAAATTATTACCTTGATATTCTCTCAAAAACGCACGTAGTTCTGTCGTAGTTCTGTCAAGTGAAGAAATAATTTGTAACAGAATTTATCGGTGAATTGTCTTTAAACTTGTTTCAAGAAACTGTGGGAGATGCCGAAACAGTAACTTTTAACGGAGTTAACCGCTAACATGCATTTCAATGCAAAACTTTCAGTTTGTAAAAATCAATCCCGGTCAAGGCGAATAATTTTTACACTCTGAAATTGTTGCTTTGAACTTGTCATTAAACGTGTAAAATTACCACCACAAACAGCAAAATTCTAATGCTACATACGTGTAAATGATTTAAAAGCTGTAGTTTTAGGTAATATATGAAGATATATCATACCTTGAACAAAGTTTCACAGCGTGCAAAATTCTTATGTTGCAGATATGAAACAAATACTTTTCCTATGCCATATACAGTTTCCCACAAAATCCTGTTATTCCATGAAAAGACATTGCGCTTGAATTTCAGCTGGGGGTTAAGCCAATTCTAGCCAAATATAGACCCATCCTGCCAGCAGATTACCAAAGTCATGCCACACCATTCATGGGGAGAAAAGTTTTCTCATGAGGATAACGTAGCATCGTTTGAGGACCCCCATGAAGCCATTGGAGCCACTATCTTAATTGGTTAATAATAATCCCTCCTCGCGGCTACTCACTATGGTTATCATCTCTTTCCGACATTAGCCCTCCTCTCATTCACCTCATCATTCTTGTAGTAATACTTCCAACGCATTTCCTCCTAAATAACTCTCCCTCCTCGATATCTACCTCACACATCTCACTTTCCAATCCTTATAAATCACTATTCATGACTTCGGCCGGAATTCCACTGCGACCTTTTAACTTTCCTCGCTTCTGATATTTTTTTCCCCTTCCTTCCTCTCCTCACCATCCCTTCCACCCCCTTATATGTTCTCCCCATCTTCACCCTCAAAATTTAAAAGCGTCCAATCTACGCTCACTCTATTAATTCAACGATCAAATTTCTGTGCAATAAAGCACCATGCTCCAACTCAAAATTTTCACTCATTTTCTGTTTTTCATCTTCATGGTCTCAGTCATCAAATCCTTACTCCTTGAAATTTATTTTCTACCTAACGGAATTCTGAGATATCTGCATATTTCCTTACCGATGCTCCCCAAAAACACGACCTAGATAGCTGAATCGCTTCCCTACTCTGATACAAGTCCTTTAATTTTGTTATTCTAATGCTGTTTATGTCCACCAACCATGTTTAACATGGCCCTCGTACTGATATTTCTTGTTTATCTCATGGTCATTGTTTAATTTACACTTAATAAATAATTCAAGCGATTACTAATTGGTCTATATGTTTTCAGATAATATACCTTAGAATCGATATAATTAAGGAAAGGTGTTAATTAAATCAAGATATACGATGGAAAAAATTGTAAGATAAGGGAGTAGTAACAGCTTGCTCGGCGATTCCGGAAAGCTTTTAGCACCGGAGTTGAAGAAATGGTGGATACCAGCTAGAGTCCGTCTCTATACCTTCCCCACTCTTCAATTGGCCTTCTTTCCGGCTCAACCTCCTCCTTTCCATCTTTTAAGCCCCTCATTTCCACATCTCTTTCTCTCGACCCGAGATTTTTCTTCTAAATTTAGAACACTGTGAATTAGAGGGGAGGGAAAAGGAGAGGGGATAGCGTTCAAGAGAAGAGATAGGGGTGGTCAAAGGTGAGTAGGAGGAGGAGTAGTCTCGAATCACTCCGCTCCGTGATAAGGAGATATGCCACTCCTGACCAAAAAGAGGGTGACTACACGATGGGGGTGAATGGAGGAAAATTGGGATGATGCGTGGCGTTAAGGGGTGAGTGTGTGGGTGGGCCGGTGGCAGCTGCAAGAGTGCCGGCCCTCGCCCCCTACTTTTTCTCCCAAGGGACGTGGGGAGAGGTTGGGTAGGATGGGGTTTCTGTACCGTGAGAGGATGCCAGCCGTGGGAGGAGTCGGTATTGGCGGGGAAGGATATGGGATAGATCGGTGCTCCTTGGACCGAACGAGGTCAAACGCGGCGTGGGAGAGTGAGCATTTTGTTCGGGAGGAGAAGGGTAGGGAGCACGAAGGAAAAGGGGCTTAATCTCCGTGGAAGCCCAAGGAAGGGGACTTACCTTTCCCCGACGGAGCCTTACGGGTGGGCGAAGAGGGAAGATATTCCAATTCCGGGCTCTATC